>PVJO010003857.1:0-117137 GCA_004026905.1 Hystrix cristata
AAAAAAAAAAAGAAAAGCACCATGATTTTTAATTTAAGGAAACTGCAACGATGAGGAGACAAAACTAAAAGAAGGAAATTACAGGGCTTACTTTGGAAGGAGGAGGGTGGAACGATGTGCTAGGTATCCTGGGCAGCATATGCAGATGGCAATGACGGATACTTTTGAGATTATGCTTATGTATTTCAGTGATCGTTAAAATCCTCAGGAGTGTCATTGACGCCCTCAAATGAATTTTGTTTCAATTCATTAACTTTCCTTTTCTTCAGTTTTCAAAAGTGCATTTAAATTTTACTGTGTGCCAGACAGCCTTCAAGAACTTCGTGTAAAAGTTCATAACGCTGGCAGCCACTCTGAGTTGTAGACACTTAAAGTACAGCACAGATAAAGCCACGGAACTCTAAGTGAAAACTCAGGATCCAAACTGCAGGAGTCTGTCTCCAGATATATACTTGTAACCACTCTGCTGCCTCTTGATAGAGGGAATGTGTGTTTTAGTTATATTAATATCTGTATTTACTCAACAAATCTTCATAGGTATGATTTGATAGGTAATATGCTGGGTACTAGGGGTACAATGATGAACAAATAGAGGCACTGTCGTATTCCTCATGAAAGCTACAGTATGAGGAAGAGAAAGTGGCTGACCACTCAGTCACCTGCAGTAACACGGGCACAGAAATACTTGATTGACATGGATTTTTACCCAGTGGGAAGAAAGCCTGAGAGCCAATCTTTGGGTGGTTCTTCATTTAACACCTGCAGTTAATTGATAAAAGAAGTATGAAAAGGGCAGAGAGAGCAGTTAGATGTAAGGACCATGTGGAGGGAGGCGGCATGGGGGGAACACAGGCGTGAGAACAAGAACTACGAATGGCTAAAAGAGGGCGAGTACCCATTGTGCTAGAGAAGACTGTCTGCAAGTAGGAACTCGGTGGACGCGAACCCTGGAAACCATGTTATAAGAAGCTTTGTCGTTACCAAGAAGTTCAGGAAGCCAGAAAAAATTTCTAGATGAGGGAAACAAATCTGCCTCTTGAAAATCCCATTCTGTTTAAAGTGTAGAATTTAGGAAAGAATACACAAATGTGAGAATGGAAAGAATCGGAAGATGGATGGAAGCAAATTGTAAGTGAATCACCATACAGATGTAAAGTACTTACTTTATTTTTCCTCTTTATATGTGAGCTTATTGTAGTAATTACCAAGATGATGGCATAGCTAATATTTCATGCTCATCCAGACATTTGTGAGTGGAACTGAAAGTATCATGTATTTGAAAAAATGATCAGTAATGAAAATAAGCTATGATCTAAAATTGGCAGTAAGTACTTTTTAGAATATCTTATTTAATCCTCAAAACAAATCACAATCATTGGACTTCAGTACAAATCGGTTACATAGATGAAAGAACCGTTTTTGCTCACCATTAGTGGATGGGCACTGACATTGTATCTGAAAATATTGTGCAGTGCGGTAAAGTCAGTAAGAACAACAGCAGTAAATCCAAAACAGCCTTAGTTAAAAGTGTACAGAAATCTGTTATTCACCAAAATACACTGGGCTTCCTGGAATCCACCCAAAAGGCAATTTTGAACTTGTAAACATGCATTTCCTTGTGGAACATTTTATAAATGGGTACCAAAAAGCAGCTTTGATTAAAACATTAGAATTAGCAACTCTGAACTCAAAATTTCATGCCAGTAGTGCTAAATTATTACACCTTGCAACATGTACTGTGCTTGTTGGAAATGAAAAATTTAAGCTATTTTTAAATAATTTTCTAGTTACTTAAGGTACTTCTCTGCTTGTGGAAAGGACGTAGAAAAATTGACATATATTCTCGAAAGCGTTTTAAAACCTATCATCAGTGTGGTTGATCTGCTATAATTAACTAATAAGTAGTATTAATTTTACAGCAGGTCTCAGGGAATGCCATGCCTTCGTCTTTCCAAAAAACTGTCCTCTCACATGTTCTGTGGTGCTTTTCCACCCATCGCATGCCCTGTGATTTGGAAGCTTCTCCAGATGGAGGGGGCGAGAGGGAAAGGAATGCCTGTCTTCACTTCTGTATAATTATGTTTTAAATTGGTTATTTTTCCCTTCAGTCTACCCTTAACATCAGTCACACAGTCACTTTTCCGAAGATCACACACAATAAGGCTGCTTCTCCGCCTGAAGTGTTAAATCCTTTTATTACTCTACAGTGTGAGCACTGAGATTGTAACCTGGCAGCCATGTGCCCCTGACTTACTGTCTATCTGATTGTTCAAAAATGAGAGATTTCCACATTAAAATTCTGGATCTACTATTTTATGAAATAACAAGATCCCACAATATTTGAACTGCATTTCTTTATGGCAACCACAAGTTAGAACTGAATGAAAAGGGGTCTGCCTAAACCCTCAAAATGGCATGTATTCTTTAGTTTTCTACTGTCTCCCCATTCTTTTTAGTTCCCTGGAGCTATCCATTTCCTTCTCTTTATTTAGTCTGTCTGGACTCTTTTGGGCCTTTAAATTCTTCAACTGTAGTTGAGGGTACAATTTTAGTAATGCTTGTCCTGCATAAAATCCCCTTTGTGCTTCTGCCTGGCCAGCTTGCCTGGTCTCCTCTTGTGTTGGTGCAGCCTGTATTCTTCATAACCCCGTCCTTCTTCAGCCCTCTCTGGGCTTCCGCTTCCCCAGTGTCCTGCCCTCCTTAGCACTCGAAAGCCATCAGGTCTGGGAGTGGATGCTCCTTTATAGGACTTTCTCCCTCTGAGGCCAAATTATCTGTTTCCTGGAATTATGCACTGATCTTAAAAGTGCCTGAAGAACTGAATTTATACCAGTGCTTAAATATCTACTCTATATGTGTGTGTGTGCGTGTGCTAGGCATTGAGCCTGGGATCTTCCCACTTCGCTACATCTCCAGTCCCTTTTTATTTCTTTATTTAGTTATTTTAAGATGGTGTCTTGCTTAATTGCTGAGGTTGGCTCAAAGTTGCCATCTTCCTACTTTAGCCTCCCAGGGTGCTGGGATTTCAGGTGTCTACCACCAGGCTGCAATTCTTACAATGTGATATCATGACTTTTAAGGCTTTTTCAGCAAAAGAGTATCACGAAGAGAACTTTAGCCTTTCATTCCAGAGGGCCTAGTGTTACAACAGGTATAGAGCTGTAGTTTAGTAATAGTTAAATTGAGTTGAATCAGATTAAATTTCTATTTAAAATGTGAGAAAGCTTCATCCGTTAACTGGATTTTAATGTGCAGACCTAGACTTAGATGTTTTAAGGAGTTAATCTATGTCAATAAAGATTTGGGAGAACAGAAGCTTTTTATAGTAGCATAGCATTTGGATCATGATTTCCATGTAAAAGTATGTATATGTTAGACCCCAAAACATTAAAAATAGAATAAATACATTTGTTGTCAAAGTACATAAAATTATATTTTCTTCGGTGTGAAACATTTGATGGTTCTAAAAAACTATTGATGGCGTACTAATTTTTTGTAGACTTTATTTTCTCGGTTTCACTAGGGTTTACCTGTCAAAAAATTATATATTTATGGTGTTCAGTGTGATGTTTTGATATATGTATATGTTGTAAATTATTAAGTCAATATAATTAATATGTTCATCACACCCCTTTTTGTGGTGAGAAAGTGTAAGATTTTTTCTATTTATCAATTTTCAAGTGTACAATTCATTATTATTGACTACAGCTACCACATTGTATGTGGTAACTGGTTCATTGTGTCTAAAATCTTGTACCTTTTCACCTACATCTCGTTCTCCACCTTCCTTCCTCCAGCCCTGGTAGCCTCAATTCTACTCTCTGCTTTTAGGAATTTGACTCTTGACTACAAACATGGGAGAGATTTTATGTTCCCATTAAAATGAAGTGGAAAATACATGAGAGTGGTACATTTGTTGGAATCCATGAGCCCAAAGGCCAGAGTTTACGTTAGTACTCCCTCTTCATGAAGGTTAAACATTCCGTGAGCATTGACCAGTGTGTAGTGGCACGTACCCACCCACATGGGACCACACGGCGCAGTCTTAAAGTCTGTGTGCTCAGCCTTTTGCTCTCTCCCTGCCTGCCTACTGTCCTCTGATCTTTTTACTGTTTTCATAGTTTTACTTCTTCCTGATTGTTAGATACTTGGCGTCATGCATTATGTAGCGTTGCCACCTTGGCTTCTTTCACTTGCTGATGCACATTTCAGTTTCTTCATGACTCGGTAGCTCGTTTATTCTTGTCACTGAATGATATTTCTTTGTACATTTATTTAATCACTCACCTATTGAAGTTTTAAGAAGAAAGCTGATGTAATCATCCTGGGCAGGTTTTTCAGTCAGTATTAACATTTTAACTCATCTTGTATGGTAACTGTTATTGTCTGAACCATATTTTAAGCCAAATTTGAGAGCAAGTTTTGACCTTCATTTCCAGCATTTTGTATTACACCAAAAATTATTTCAAGGAACTAAAAACATTTCACATATTAACTAATTTCCTGACCTAATATCTTCATGATTTTAGAGGAAGAAAGTTATACCAAAATTCTGCTGTGAGAAACTTCCTTATATTTCTTTTTTTATTGTGTGGCTATTGTTAGTGTTACTCCAACGTGATGATTACAGAAAAATTTTGATGTATGAACTGATGTCTATAATGTGAAATTTATCTGGGACAGGGAAAGAGGAGGTCGATTTTCAATTCAAGCTCAGTGCCTTCATTTACACTGGACTAAATCATAGCTCCCTGCTCGAGGCATGAAGTCCTATTGAGAGTCCCAAGGAGGTGGTTATTGTGGCAGAAAAGATCTGTTCTTCCTTTCCTTTAAAAAAGTTCCTAAAATTTGATTTAGAGAATATATTTTCATCCTTTTGAAAGCCACTTGGTATTTATATTTAGGCACCTTGATAATGTGCCCGTTCAAGGAAATAATCTCTCTGAAAGAGATTATTTTTCAATGAAATATATAGCAAAACTAAAAGCAGTACAGGGATACAAATGGAAACATTATTTCCATCATGGAAAGAGTGACTTTACTGCCTGCATATTTGAGCAGCACATTCTATATGCCCTTTGGAAAAGGAAAGATATTAGTTCTTGGCAAGTGCCATGTCTTCTTGTGTTTTATATCTGAAAATGTCTACTTCATGTAATCAAGGAAAGTGTCTCAAACTTTTGTGAAGAATGAAGTATTTAAACTACCAGCATTAAATTTTCAGTTCACAATATACAGGGAATTAAAGACACCATTCTTTCAATCTTTTTTTTTCTTTCTCCCTAGCTTGAATAGGTGACAGACAATATATAATTCTTTATTCTAACATTACTTGTCCAAGAATTTGAACAATAAATCAAATGCTGAAATATATTAAATTCAAGACATTGGCGGGTTCTCATAGAATAGTTAAAAGTGCATAGAAGTGAGAGAATGGGGATGAAAGAAAGTAATTAAGATGTGTTACGTACATGTACCAACTCCCCGTAAAGAATGAAAATATTATTTACTGCAAACACATACTAATAACAAATTTGTATGGATATAAGAAACTGAACGATTTCATTTGCATTGTGTAAAGCTCAGTTTTTTCATCTGGAAAAGGGAGGTACTATTATTTACCTGACTCAAGGTGTTGTGTTCAGAGAGTTTAGTAGACAGCACCTATGAAAGCAAGTGCTGTGTGTCTAAAGTATGGTACGTGCTTAAGATTTTGGTTCTCTTTTTCCACATGCCACCGTAAGTATCAGAAGAAAAATCAGTATTTCTTGTTCAGAAAATACTATATCACATAGGCAGTACAATTTTAAATAAAGTCCCGGTTCTCCACATATAGATTATTATATGCATTATAAATAATTGCCATTGTCCTTTTGAATCTATAATACCAAACATGCCAAAATTGGGACAGTAAGCACTATGTCATGAAAGTAAAATGTTTGTAAATGACCCACACAGTTGTATATCTGTTATTACATCCCTGGAACCACCTGGATCTGAGGGGAGTGAAGAGACATGGAGGTGATGTTGCTGTTCGGGAGGGAAGCTAAAGTGGTCGAGTGTGAGATTTCATAAAACTCCAAATAATGGCTTTATCCTCCTCACTATGAATGTCCTTTCTAATAAAAGGTTTATTAGCCATACATAGATTTTTAAATTGATTAAAATAAAATAATTAAGTGAATTAATTCTCCAGTCACACCATAGATCAGATGCTCAAGTGTTCAGTGTGTCGGTTATTACAGATATATCATTTCCAACCTAGTGGAATAATCTTTAAAAAAAAACCTATTCTAGAAGCCAGCTTTAAATGTAGGGTGCCAGTCTTTTTCTGAATTCTTATAATAGGAAAAAATAATGAAATGTTTACTAGAATATAAGAAGAGGAAAATATAGCTGGGTAACGCAGTATAATTTTGCCTTCAATGATAATCATAGTGCTTACCGAAGACTACTACGCGTGACTACAATAATCTTCACCCTGAACACATAGTCAGTGAGATGTGCACCGCTTTCTGTGTGCGTTGTATTTAACAGAAGACTGAGATGTATACGCTATACGTAATTTGCCCACAATATCACAGCACAAAGATGATATGGCCAGTTGGTCTTCAGCACCATGGCAGGTGTTACCACGAGAGACAGTGGATTGAATGAAAACGTCTGGAAAAAAAATTTAAATTCTTGCTCTTTGTTGCAGCCAACCTTAGTTGTTGCCTGAAAGAAATGGGAAGGGCACTTTTGGAATGCATAACTCTTCTCTTGCAGCCTGCTGAACCAATCTATAAGTATTTAGGGGCTACCAGTACATTCTTGAGTTAATACTGTTCAGATATATAAACAATAGATTATTCTGTCTCTGTGTTTGCAGTGCTGGGGATTGAGCACAGGGCTTTCACAATGAGCTGCACGCCCAACCTTTTTATTCATTTATTACTTTGTGCTATTGTCTTGCTAATTCAGACTTGTGATCTTCCTGCCTCAGCCTCCCAGAATGCTGGGAGTACAGGTGTGTACCACCATTCCTGGCTAAACAGAAGATTCTTAATGTTAAATTTTTTTTTTTTTTTTTTGTGGTGCCGGGGATCGAACTCAGGCCCTTGTGCTTGCAAGGCAAGCACTCTAATCACTGAGCTAAATCCTCAGCCCTTAATGTTAAAAATTTTTATATCCATCCTCTTGATTGTTTACACATGACCCCAGTGGATTTTTTGTAGTGGTTATTTTGCTAACCCAAAGTATTGAATCCCACATGATTGAGGCTGGTGTTCAGTAAAAGACTTGTGAGTGAGTGAGTCTAAATTTCTATCCAATCTTAGTTCAGATCAACTAGTATTTACTCATCATTCCATATCCAGTAACTTTCAAAATTGTTTAAAAGTCTTAACATTTTCAGTTATGGTTTTCTTAATTTATGGGAAGCATTTTCTGTACAGTGATGTAATGAATTTAGTGAACTTTGAATGCCCTGCAAGCATATCCTTTGGGAATACCAACATTCTGCTGCAGACAGTTCGGTCTGTCTCAAGGTGATCATGCTCTGATTTGAGGAAGGTTATAGCTAACCATTCATTCATGCACTCATCCTTCAGCTTTTGAGCACATGATGTATAATAGTGTTGCCTGGAAAGACCCCTGATTAAACAGTTATGAATGGCACACAATTCTAATGCTGTAGAAGCACTTTTGAGACTCAAGCAGTAAGTGAAAAATTAATGTAGAAGTTTTATCAGATGAGCTGCATGTTGGGGCTCTCTTTTGAATTCCCACTTCCTTTGAATCTGTGCTATTCTTTCCTTTATCTGTGGTAAATTTTTCAGGTACCCCAAGTATATACTTTTGTCATTTTTTAAGGCCGTTCTTTATTCTTCATCTGTGATTTGGAATGTTATAACTTTGCAAAGCCTTCAAGGTTCAAGGAAAAAAAATGCCATGTTCATTCATGTGCTTGATACTCATCCTTGTAAGTTCTTGGAAGGTGAAATAAACAATTTTTGAGAACATGTTGCTTGGGGGTATTTTTAAAAATGTGCCCCTTGGTGAATTAAGTATCAAATCAATCTTTTGCTTCTCCAGTGCAATGTGGATATTGCATTCCTTTTTGCCACAGGGATCGTGCATCTCATTCTCTCGAACATGTTCTGAGTTACAGCAAAGGACTTTATCCTTAGATTATAGTTCGTGTATGCAGACTCATTAGCTGAAATGATTTCACCCTCCCACATCACCCAAGTGTATAGGTAGTTAATATTAAATGACTCAGTGTTTGGATCAATTTATATTCTTTTAATTATCATTTTCACTTTATATTATTAAAAAGCCTTACAACCAACTACTAGAATTATTTTCAACAAATCATTTTACTAAAAATTTTTAATTCACATAATTTATCCATTTTGATTTTTTTATTTGAAAGTATTGATAAAATGTAAAAGTCACTCCAAGTCCTACTACTTCTTTTGGAATTATACAGAATAAAAAGTGATCCTCTATGTGTCGATTCACTCTTCCTCAAAGATAATTATTTTGATGCGTATATCTCTTTTGAAGTATTCCTAATTTACAGTCTCTAATATAGAAATAGATTTACACAGCACAAAATATTTATATGGAATTTAACTTTTGTGTACGCACACACATACATTATGAAATGAAATCATGGTACATATATCTGCAAATTTGCTTCTGCTTAAGAGAATTTCTGAACATATTTATCATTTAGTACATATGCATTTGTTTTCTTCTTTTAAAATAGTTGCAGAATTCTATTGTATTTGTGTATACTATATTATGCCATCAGCCCTCTGTTGACTATTCTTATTTCTGTTTTTTCCTGTCAGTCGGTGTTACAATAACTATGTTTGTTTATGTGTTTCAAACACTAATGCTGTTATAAGTCTAGGATATAATCTTAGAAGTAAACGTCTATACATAAGGGCATATATACAAAGTGCTACTTGATGCTCAAAAGTATTTTATAACAGAGATATTATACTGTGCTGTTTTTGATTGTTTTTGCAACTTATGTATGGAAGCCTTTCTTTGAAAACCATCGCTGATGTCTGAACCAAATCAGTTAAATGATATTGCTATATAGGCAACCCATAGTTCATGTAACTTTGTGTCTAAAGTGCGTGTGTGTGTGTGTGTGTGTGTTTGAATAAATATTTGTGTTTTAATACAAGAAATTGATTATATCTACCCTCATTCAAATTTGGTCTGCAATAAGAAGATGGATCTTTGAGATTAGACAGTGTATCCTTTGGTTGATATAGTGGTGGAATTTTTTTTATGTAGCCACAGAATCCCTGAACCTGAAGAACTCTAGTAACAGTAACAGTGACAGGGGTTCACCAATCCACTTAGATGACTATTTCATTCTTATAATCATTCTTGTAAATGAGCTCAGTAATCTACAACATTTGGTTATTGTATTCATTGCTTGATAGTGAGTAGAAGAAACAACCAGTCTACAAATTTAAATAGCAAAGTGTTTTACCTTGACCAATTTACTCTTTGAGGCAAAGCTCTATGTAGCGCAGATCACCCAATACTTAACTCGGTCTTTCACGTCATACTGAATCACATTCTATGGCTTCATGACTCGTAGAACTGGTTATATCCTATTAAAGAAATTTTTCAAAATCAGTGACACTGAGTGTGGGCCAAGGGAGATTTTCTGGCTATTAGTAGGAATGTCTGCCCAGGTTCATATTTTTCTTTGAATAATTTCTTACCTCAAAAGTGAAACACTGCAGCATGTAAATAATATCTTTCAACTCAAATAGCACAGTTAAGACAAAAATTATCTTTATATATCATAAAGCTGTGTCCTATGGTTATTCTTTCTTTCTTTCTCTATCTATCATCTATCTATCTTATCTATCTATCTATCTATCTATCTTTCTATCTATCTATCACAGCACTGCGGATTAAGCTCAGAACATTTGGATGGGGCCCATCTTTAGTCTTTTTTAAATCTTTCACAATGTTGAGATAGGTTCTTGCTAAGTTGCCCAGGCTGAGCTGGAACTTGGCAGTCCCCCTTGTCTCAGCCTCCCAGAGGATTAGGACAGCATCACATACTTTGATTTTTGTCTTCCAAGCCTTTTTATGTCTCTTTAAAAAAAAATTGTTTTATCAAGATATAATTCATACACTACAAAATCCACGCTCCTCTTCCTTTTTTATTTATTGATCCATGTTTGTGATATAGAATAATTGCCTTCATTTTGAATAATTGGTACATACACAGGTTGTATCTTAATCATTTGTTAGCCACTTAGCCCTGGCTGAGGCAAAATATTTATCTGATATCCACAACTTAAAGGAGGAAAGATTTATTTTGGCTCATGGTTTTTAGAGGAGTCAGTCCATACTCAGCTAACTCCAAGTAGAAACTCACAATAAAAGGGTGTGGTGGAAGACAGCTGCTTGTTCCCTGGCAGCCAGGAAGCAGAGAGAGAGACAAAGGGACAGGAAACAAGAACACACCCTTCCAGGTCCTGTCTTCTGTGACAGCAAGTTCTCTATGAGCTCATCAGTGGACTAATCTACCCAAGAATATAGAAGTCCCAACATCCAGTTACTTTCCAAACAAGGCAGATATTTTAGATCTAAACCATAGCACTCTGTACCTGAGCTTCAAAAGGGTCATCTCATTGTGCAAAATGCATTTAGCTCGTCTCTAAGAATTGCCAAAATCAACAATTCTAGCATTGCTAATAAATTCAAGTCCAAAGTTTCTTCTGAGACTCAAGGCAAATTCTTAGCTGTAAGACCTTGTTTTAAGAACAAAAACAAAACAATTTAAATACAATAACACGGGGTAATCACTCTCATTCCAAAAGGGAGAAACAGGAGGATAGAAAAGAAATGGATCAAATGTCTTAGTCATTTTCCTCATTGCTGAGACATAATACCCAACACCTGAATTTTAAAGGAGGAGAGGTTTATTTGGGCTCTCATTTTCAGATATTTCAGCCCATATTTGGCAGATTCTAACACAGAAAATGGTATGGTAGAAGAGACCACTGCAGATAAGCCACTTACATCATGGCATCCAGGAAGCAGAGGGAGAAGGGAGGAGCCTGATGCCAGGGACCCACTTCCTGCTGTGAACCCATTGTCGATCCATCCCACTCACAAGTAGAGTGGCCCCAGGATCTGGTCGCCTCCCACAAGCCACACTTCTGAGAACATGAGGCTTTTGGAGGACATCTGGATTTAAATCATAACACCAAGGTAGCACAGAAACCCAACAAGCAGACATTAAATCCTGTACCTCCCTGTTCAGCACCTGGGCCAGGTTGTTGTGAGATTTGAATTCAGAAGGGCTTGGGCAGTCCTGCCCTGTGGCCTTAAGGGTTATACCCCATGTGGCCTCTCCTTTGAGCTTGCTTCACTCCCTGCCCATAGTTTTCCTCAGCAGATGTCCCACATTCCTGGCATTTCTACTTCCTGCATTTCCAGCTTTACTCTCACAGGTTCACGTGCAACCCTCTCAGGGAGGGACACATGGCCTGGCCTCCCAGCCATCTTCTGAAATCTGCATGGGAGCCTTCCTGACCCCTTAGCTCTTACCTTCTGGTAGAGCACTTGTCTAGCATGCTTGAAGCCCAGAGTTTAATTCTCACAAAAAAATATCACAAAATATCACAAAAAAAGGCCAAACTCCAAAAATCCAAAGGCCTGGCCTCCAGTCTTGACTCCGATATGGTTGAAGGGGTAGCTCAGTAGCAGAATGTTATTTTAAGAAGAATTTTCGTGTCTCCCTTTTTTAGTATCAGTAGAGATTTGTGATGTTAGATAATTCTGTTGCTCTCTTTTGACTTTATAATACTTGTGTAATTCTTACGATTATATGTGAATATATAACCATAAGAATATAGATTGAATATATATGTATATATATAAATAATATAAATAGTTTTCATATACTGTGGGTCTTCAACTAATTGATAAGTACTTTGTGGGAAATACTGACAGAATACTTAGATGGCAGAGAAAGCAAACAGAAATAATAGATGAGAAAGACAAAATGTAATTTTAGGCAGGAAAAGGATCTATTTCTATTAAGTGCTACTAGTATTAAATATTGCAATTAAGTACTAAGAAGGCAAGGATGCGTGCTTGCAGGCACAAATTTTTGTAGTCTCTTAATGCCATGTAAGTTTCATCAGCATTACATTGCCTTTCAATAGTTCCTCACAAACCTATTTATTGACATGAGGTGACTGAAGCATTTTGTTGAAAACATAACCACGTTTTTATGTGTCACTGTGATACTCTTTGCCTGATATGGCAGCAGAGTGAGATTTCTTTATTTTTTCAGTGCCTGCCCTTGAAGAAGATTCCATGCAAAGCCAGCGCACCGTCAGGCTCCTTTTTTGCTCGAGATAATACAGCGAATTTCTTATCCTGGTGCCGAGATTTAGGGGTGGATGAAACGTGTCTATTTGAATCTGAAGGTTTGGGTATGTATTTCTTTCAGAATTTTAGCTGATAAAGTAAATTGTTTTTCTTTTGGTATAGTCATCAAAAGTTTTTTTTTAATGTTATGTCATTTCACATATTATTATCCTTAAAATGTGTGAGTTTATTGTAAAGGTGCACATCTACTATAAACGTGAAGTGGAGGTAGGAAAATGCACACACTCTTACTATTGGTCAACTTGTGGGTAAAAAAAGAATAAGACAGAAGTAGCATGACCCTTCCAAGGCTAAAAATGAGAGTCATAATACAAATTGGTAAATGTTTGGAACATGTAGGACTAAATTTTACTACAACGTACTAATCTGGGTTCAAAGGTAGTTATTTGTGTTCCAGCCATGAGAACATTTTGTCTTTTTACCCCTACAAAATAAAACTATCTCTCATCTGCTTTGTCTTTGTTAAATCTGAAATTTCTTAGTTTATATATTTACCTGTTTTTCTAGAGATTTAGAAGCCAAGCATGCAAGCAGGAAATTGAGATTTTTAAAGATAATAAAATAAAAAACCATTTAGTGCCTAGTCCTAAAGATTATTGTGTTTTGCTTTGTTTTCTGGTTGAATTTTAGCAAATTTATTTCCAAACTATACAGTGATCTTTTGTACATTGGACTGTTTAGTGTTTCAACATTACCTGGTACTCCAGGATTAAATGTTCAAACTTCCTAGGGCTCTACCACAGTATTACTCTAACATGGAGAATATTAGACTTGAAGTCCCATTTTAGTGAAATGGAGCGAAGTAAACAAAGGAAACATCTAGTGAAGAAAAGAAACATTGGATTCTTTTGCCTGAGGCTTTAAAGCATCAATTCACAAAATCACACAATACCAAATATTAACATTAAGAGAAGCTGAGTATCCTTTAGACAGATAAGTATATGCATTATCTTCCAAGCAATTAAAAACTCTGTGGCCCCTGGGCTTCACGAAACAATATTTTTTCTGCTACATTTGGAGGTTGGCACTAACAATTGAAATCTTGCTCATTGTTACGTGTTTAATTTGTTCTGAAAGGAGGTGATATGCTATGGAAAAGGCCATTGTTAAATGTAGAAATTCTCTCAGTACAGAAGAGACTGACATGAATTGAGCCAGAGAGATGATCCTAGACCTTAAGGGAAACTTGAGCCAGAATTCCTGCACAGGAGTGTGCTGTGTCAGCACCTTGCTCTTTGGGTGAAAGAGACCTCGCTTATTCTTAACACTTCCTCGTGTCAAGGTAAAAGGAATTTGATAGAAGATGTATGTGTTCGTAGCCGTCACCTCTTTTTTTGGTTAGTCGAGTGGTAATTTTACAAATAGATTTTAACTTTCTGATTTGTAAGAAACTATGAGTGGGAGATTATAGGAGGAAGTATAAACCAATTATTTGCAACCAAACCAAAACCCTCAAGAGATCTAGTAAATACATGCACACACACACACACACACACACACACACACACACACACACACACTTCTGTGTAATAAAATCTTAGTCACAAAGCATAAAGCACACATTCTGTACATGTCACTCTGGATGTGTGGAAAATTTATGTCACGGCTCAAGATTCTGGAGTGCCCCCGTGTCGCCAAAAAACTGTCACATGAGGGAAACCGCATTATTATTAATGTGTTATTAGTTGGTTCACTGTGTAACTTTTCATTAAGGGAGCATTTTTCATAAATTGTTATAAGCCAAGTGGGTTACAAAGAGCTCAATTTTCTCACAATCCACGAGTTATTATGTTACTTGAACTAATGCAACTTTCAGAGAGAATCCAAGAAGAATCCGTCTAGTACTAAATTTTCTCTACTAGAAATATCACCTTAGCTCAAGGTTCTAGTGTATATTTATACACATTATTTCCCCTGATGCCTTAAAAAAAAGACTTAATTCAAGTAATAAGTAATATGCTTATCCTGAAACTCTAAAACCTAAAGCAGTTTATATCATGAGTTGGTATATGAATGTATATTTTGTAATATACATAATTATGTCAAGAATTTTGAGATGGCTTGCTTAATTCAATATTATAAAAAAACCTGCCATTATAAAAAAATTCCATGATAACTTATATATAAAACTACTGGGTATTGTACTTATTAAAATTATTTGATTTTATTTATCTCCTGAATGTTTAATATGCAATTAAAATGTATTTAAATATCCAAGAAACCTTATTAAAACCACATTTTCAAGGTTATTAAAATTTTTTAAATCACTTTTAATCTTCTCAGTACCAAACTAACTCATACAGTTAGAGTTTTTTTGTTTGGGGCTTAATTACAAGGTAAATTTGAAATTTCTGCTTCTCAGTGTCGGACATGAGGCGATGTATAATAGGCCTTAGGGACAGAGAAGAAGGAGGCTAATATTATGGCTTGGACTTTAGGATTAGTCAGAGAAAGGACACAGCTGTGCTCACACATGTGCCTGGTAATCCAGAGGAAGGACAATGGGAAATCCGCTTCCCCAGGTGGAACCCTTCTCCTCGACTTTCCTCATTATTCACTGTGGGTGAGCGAGTGATTGAGCCGCTGCTGCTGGCCTTGGACTCTGTCGTTGCAGAATTGACTTTCCTGCAACACTAACACTGTGTACTCTGCTTGAGGTCTTTTCACACTTCACTTCTGAAAGCGAATTTAGGGCAAAGTTTGTTTTGTTTTGTTTTTTTCTTTTTTTTTCTACCTCAAGATTTCATTTCAGGGGCACACCAGGTGAAGAGCATCCTTTGTGTCCTACTGTTTTGAACAGCAAATAAAATGAAAAGATGCCCTGCTGAAAGGGGAAAATGTGTTCGAATGAAAGATAAAGTAGATCACTGGACTGAGTGTGTATGAAGAGGCTTCTGTTTTTTTGCCGTTCAAAGCTTTGCCTGCATAAAGCATCCTTATCTTGGTAGCAACTGATATGCTACCCTTTGGAGCAGTACTTTTTTGTACAGTTATTTGTAAGAGGATCTTGATTCACAACTCATTCAATCTGTTTTCTTTCTGAAGCAGGTAATAACAAGAAACCTTCCTGAGTGGGGAAAGGTGTGGTGGGGATGAACTGGGGAGTGTGGATAGCCACTGGTTCCCTGTGCCTCTCCCAGGCCTTTTGATTCTTGCCAGATGACCCTCCATGCCACCTACAGTTACACCTAGGTCTTTACCTGAAATTAATCTTCTGTGATCTTTTTAAGAGATATTTCTTCCTCTGTGAAATGTTCGTTCTTAGACACTAAGTTAGCCATACCCTGAATAAATTTTAGCCAATCAAAACATTGTCCAATGTCACGAAGAGCCTAGTTACAAAAGACAGAAGTCCAACTAAGATATCAAAATGTTGGACACCTTCATAATATGCTAGTATAAAAAATATATATAGCAAAATAAAAAATTGTATTTTTAGTGTTGGCAAATATATAAGAAAACAGTATCTTCTATACACTGCCAAAGAAAATTGGGAATTGGTAGTTTTACGTTAAAGGGTAATTTGACATTATATATTAAAGATCTCAGAAATGCTCATTTACTTTAAATTGCTCTATTTCTAAAAACTTACCTGAGGGGCATTACAAGAGATAGGTACCAGCATGCCTATTGAAACATTAAAAAAAAAAAACAACAATTTATGCTATTTGATCTTAGCTTAAATAAACTCTACAAGACTATATATACCAACCAAAAATAGTATTCTTGAAACCATGAAGAATATGAGAAAAATATGATGTACTAGGAACACGAGATCATGTTTATATCTAGTATATAACAATAAATATCTATATTCAGAATTTGAGAGAAAAATAAACATTGATTCTATTGTAAATGATATTTTCTTCATTTATCTATTAGAAAAATTTAAAAAGTGAACAGTTATGACATGTAATCTGAAACATGAATGATTAATTTTATTTATATTTAAAATGGTATTGGACCAATTTTTTTTAGATTTTTATTAAAATTTATCCAAAATTACACAAACTTACAGGCAATTACACAAGCTTACAGACCACAATTAATTGTACCTTTTGCTTATGACAGTGAGCAATGTAAACAACCATCTACATACAGCAGTAAGTCACAACTGTATAAAATTACTATAGTACCCAGTGTGTGTGTCACTTATTTAAGTTTGGGTTATTAAGTTCTTATTTTTAAGAGATCATTATTCCTCTGGATTCCCATTCCCCTCCCCCTTTGCCCTCTTCTTATTCCCTTGAACCCTTTGTCTATTAGTGTATATCTCACACTTTGTCTTTTTGTATCTGTTGTTTACTCTTTTCTTTTGTTTGTATTTTACCTCACTAAATGAGGGATACCATGCGGTATTCCAGCTTGCGAGACTGGTTTATTTCACTCATCATTATATTTTCCAGGTCCATTCATTTTCCTACAAATGACTCTAGTTTGTCATTCTCTATAGCTGAATAGTATTCCATTATGTATAGATACCACATTTTGTTTATCCAGCTATCCATTGATGGGTATACGGGTTGCTTTCAGAATTTAGCTATTACAAATTGTGCTACTGTAAACATTGTTGTACAAGTGTCTCTGTAGTATATGTCTCTAGCTCTTCAGGAAAGATACCTAGTAGGGGAATGGCTAGGTCATATGGGATTTCTACTTTCAGACTCTTGAGAAATCTCCATACTGATTTCCATAATGGTTGTACTAGTTTGCATTCCCACCAACAGTGTAAGGGGGTTCCCTTTTCACCACAGCCCCACCAGCATTTGTTATTGTTTGACTTCCTAATGATTGCTATTCTTTCTGGGGTAAGGTGGAATCTTAGAGTTGTTTTAATTTGCATTTCTCTAATAGCCATAGATGTTGAACATTTTTTCATACGTTTATTGGCCATTTGTATTTCTTCCACTGTGAAGTAGCTGTTCATTTCTCTGGCCCATTTCTTGAGTGGGTCATTGGTTTTAGGGAGTTTAATTCTTTTGAGTTCTTTGTATATTCTAGATATTAGTCTTCTGTCTGACGGATGAAAAGTTCGGCGTGAGGAAGTAACCGCTTGAGCTAAAGCCGACCCTAGTCTTCTGTCTGAGGAGTAGATAGCAAAGATATTTTTCTCATTCCGTGGGTTTCCTCTTAACCCTCCTAATGGAGTCTTTTGATATACAGAAACTCTTTAGTCCAATGTAGTCCCATTTGTTGATTCTTGTTGTTATTTCCTGTGTGATTGGGGTTCTGTTTAGGAAGTCCTTTCCTACTCCTATGTCTTCAAGTGTTTTACCTATTCTGTCTTCCAGAAGGTTTAATGTTTCTGTCTTGATGTTTAGATCTTTGATCAATTTTGATTTTAATTTAGTATATGGAGAAAGATATGGGTCCAATTTCATTCTTCTACAAACTGACAACCAGTTTGCCCAACACCATTTGTTAAATAGGCTATCTCTCCTACAATGTATGTATTTGGATCCTTTGTCAAAGATCATATATTAGAATATGTCTGGAGAAGTTTCCATGTCCTCAATTCTGTTCCATTGATCTACATGTGTATCTTTATTCCAGTACCAAGCCGTTTTTATTACTATTGCTTTGTAGTATAGCTGAAGTTTGGGATTGCTATGCCACATGCTTTGGTTTTATTGCTCAGTATTGCTTTTGCTATTCGAGGCTTCTTCCATTTCCATATAAATTCTAGGATTGTTTTCTCTAGATCTGTGAAGTATGCTGTTGGTATTTTGATTGGAACTGTGTTGAATCTGTATAACAGTTTTGGAAGTATGGCCATTTTAACAATATTGATTCTACCAAACCAGGAGCAAGGGACATCTTTCCATTTTCTGGTATCCTCTTCAATCTCTTTTTTCAGAGTGCAATGGTTTTCTTTGTAGAGGTCTTTCACTTCTTTAGTCAAGTGAATTCCTAAGTATTTCATTTTTGTTGAAGCAACTGAGAATGGTATTGTTTTCATAATTTCCTTCTCATCCTGTTCATTGTTGGTGTATACAAATGCTAATGATTTTTGCAAGTTGATCTTATATCCTGCTACTTTGATGAAGTTGGTTATTAATTCTAGGAGCTTTTTGGTGGAGCTCTTTGGGTCTTCAGTGTAGAGTATTGTGTCACCTGCAAATAGTGATAATTTGAGTTCTTCTTTTCCTATATGCATTCCTTTTATTTCTTCTTCTTGCCTAATTTCTCTGGCTAAGATTTCAAGTACTATGTTAAATAATAAAGATGATAGTGGACATCCTTGCCTAGTTCCTGATTTTAGAGGGAACGCTTTCAGTTTTTCCACATTCAGTATGACGCTGGCTGTTGGTCTGTCATAAATAGTCTTTATCATATGTCAGGTATGGTCCTTCTATCCTATTTTCTTCAGCGTTTTTATCAGGAAGGTGTGTTGGATTTTGTTGAAGGCCTTTTCTGCATCAATTGATATGATCATGTTGTTTTTGACCTTGCTCTTATTTATGTGGTGAATTACATTTATAGTCTTTTGTATGTTAAACCATCCTTGCATCTCTGGGGTGAAACCTTCTTGATTGTGATGTATCAGCTTTTTAATAATATGTTGTTTTCTATTTGCTGATACCTTGTTGAGGATTTTTGCGTCTATGTTCATTAAGGAGATTGGTCTATAGTTCTCTTTTTTAGTTGGATCTTTGTCTGGTTTTGGGATCAGGGTGATACTGGCTTCCATGAAGGAGTTTGAAAGCACTCCATCCTTTTCAATTTCCTTGAACAACCTGAGGAGTATTGGTGATATAATTTCTCTAAAAGTTTTTATAATTTTCTGCTGTGAATCCATCTGGTCCTGGAGTTTTTAGATTCTTTATTGCTAAGTCAATTTCTTTGCTTGTGATTGGGTTGTTGAGTATTTTGATGTCTTCTTGTATCAACTTTGGTGGTTCATTTGTGTCTAGGAATCTGTCCATTTCTTCTGTATTTACTACTTTGTTGGAATATAATTTTTCAAAATACTTACTCACTATCTTCTGAATTTCAACAGTATCTGTTGTGATTTCACCTTTGTCATTTCTAATTGCATTTATATATTGGTCTTTTCTCTCTTTCTTTTAGTAAGTCTTGCCGGTGGCTTGTCTATTTAATTTATTCTTTCAAAGAATGAACTCTTTGCTTGATTTATTTGTTGAATAGTTTTTTTTAGTTTCAATTTCATTGATTTCTGCTCTCATCTCTATGAGTTCCCTCCTTAATTTTGGTTTGGGGCTGGTTTGTTGTTGTTTCTCTAGGATTGCAATACTGTTCATAAGGTGGTTTATTTGAGCTTGTTCTGTGTTCCTAATGTGTGGGTTAATTGCAATAAATTTTCGTCTTAGGACTGCTTTCAATGTGTCCCAAAGGTGTCCCCCCCCCAAAGGTTTCTTTGAGTTGTGTGGTCATTATCATTATCTTCCAGAAATTTTTTAATTTCTTCTGTGACCCATTCGTTGTTTAGGAGTATGTTGTTAAGTTTCCACAAGCATTTCCCTTTTCTGACTAGGACCGATTTATATAGAGAATTATTTATTGATATATTCATTTATTGACAGCATGTTACAAAAGCATTTTCACACTCTTTAGGCTAAACTCACATACTGCTGTAGTGACAGAGATTGTAGATTTTGTGTCATCTGTAGGGCACATTATAATCTTCTAGGTCTGGATGTGTGGGTCACCCTGAGCCCTACTGTTCAAACCATGCTGATATGCAAGTCAACGCCTTTCTTTCTCGTGACTCTTAATAAATATTAATGATTGGTTTCATTAGATGCCTGTAAAATATTTAGGTTAAAAAAATGATTGTTCATTTTTTGTGAATTTAAAAGTATGTAGTTTATCAACCTAAAAACAAAGTAATCGCCAAATAATTACTTTAAAAGATGAACTTTCAATTGTGAAGTAAAAAAATAAAATTTCGCTAGGTGTGAAAACGTTTCTCTTTTTGTTTCAAATACATGTAAAGGGTACTAGACTGTATTAATTTGTAATCTCCCTCACAGTAAATCAAATATTTTAAAATATTAATTTAAATATTTAATTACCTTTTCTAAAGCATATTTTATATGTCTCATCTTTACTACTTAAGATCAGAAAGCTATAATTCTCAGTTTAAAAACACTTTTAAATTCAACCATAAAATTGACAGGCGTGTTATTTTTTCTAAAATTTTTAAACTATAGAACAATTTCTTTAATTAGTGATATTTTTGTGAGATTTATATTTAACTTCCATTTGCACACCAATTTACAAATTGTCCAGTTAATTTTTTCTGGACGTATCTTTATTTTTCCTAATGTGTGCACTTCCTGGCATTCTGGGAGATGGAATAAAAAGGAAGGGGGTGGGGATACTATTTTGTTTGCTGTAATTGTGTAAATATCATTATGTTATTGGATGATTATAGGACTTGGAAGCCTGCGACTGTTCTTCATCTATTTCTCTGAGAGAGACTCTACTCAGCAAGAAAAGGGTTTGCCATCCGCTATGTAGCATGCGAATGTGTGTGATTTGTTTGAATATAACTTTTACATTTTCATTTTCTGTGTCTGCTGTCTGTTGTGTGATACAGTCTTCTTTTGATGGCAAGTTTTGCAAATCCTTTGTTCTGTAGAACATTGGTTAGCATTCTGTTTCAGAGGCAAACATTATCTATTTGTAGTATTGGTTGGCTATTGCTGCACAAAATTGAAATGGATTGTGCATGAATATTTAAAAATTAACATTTTCCACTCCGTAATTTAAAGTCATTGTTTGCATCAGAAAAAGAATCCATGCCTGTTGTCTAGTGTTCCTAAATTGCCTCTTGTTCTTGTTCTTGTTCTTGTTCTTGTTCTTGTTCTTGTCTACACTGAGGACTATAAGAGTCTTTCTGTGGGGAAAAAAAAAAGCTATATCGCTAGAATCAATGTATGGTAACAATATTATGGCACCACTTCAGCTCTAGGATATTTATATTCATTTCATTTCTTTCCCAGGCTCATTTTCATTAAGGATTTTTTATGTTATTTTTAAACACCTTTTTGTTTAAAGAAGTACTTACTTTATTAGCATTTCAGTTCACACCTTATATTTGAACTCTAGAAACTCCTTTCCTGTCCGGCCATTTGCCGTTTGCCAGAGCAAATATAACAGAATAATAGTGACTCTGATTTGAGAGAGCTGAGTGTCTCCCTGGAATGATAGCTTCATCAAAACTCGACAGAGTCAGAGCTGAATTAGGAAAGTGGACAGCTGTTTAGCTTTGCCAGAATTCTGTTTTCAGTGTCCAGAGCTTGAGGGTTGGAGCTCCAAGCTCAGCGAAGAGTGGCTGAGGAGTGCATCCTGGTTACCAGCCGCACTCGACCAACAGCCATCATTTAACATATGAGAAGCTGAGATGTGGAGAATCAAATCATTTCCTCAAAGCTACTGTGCTTTTTACATGGCCCAGCTAAGATGAATATAACTCCATTCACCTCCCAAGTCACATTCGTATGTTACGGAAATTGACACTTTGAGTTAATTTTAAATGTTTGTAGGATTTCAAGTAAAAGGAGAAATAAAATACTGTATGAATGAAAATTAACTTAGAAGGTTGAGGGTTTAGCCCAGTGGTAGAGCGCTTGCATAGCAAGCACAAGGCCCTGAGTTCCATCCACAGCACCAAAGGAAAAAAAAAAAAAGAAAATCAATTTAGAAAAGACTTGACTCCAATTACAGTTCTGAGTGACAGCAAATTAATATGTTAATTTAACATGGTGCTGAGGGCTGTTGGAAGAGGAACCTGAGCTCCAGGACATGTCTCAGATTGTTAGAAAGAGCAATTAACTACACACAAACTATTCTACAGACCTCCCAGTACTGCTGAGATTCGGATCGGTGTGCCTTCTTTATACGGTTTATGGGGATGCTGTTCTCTATTTTAAGTTATTCATTGATTTTGGAGAACATGGATACTCAGCATTAATGAATTTAAATATGAATTTAGATAGTTACCATTAATGAAATTGTACAATTCTTCCTTGTTTACTTTTTCTATTTATTTAGCTTCAGATCAGGTTTGTTTTTTTTTTTTTAATTCAGAGGATGCAACCTCTTCAGATGAGTTATATGGCTCCTAAATTTCTTTGCCTTATTGTCCTTTCCGCTTAAACTCGCAGAGTTCCTTATGGGCTTTCTTCGTCACCACAGAGCAGCTTGTGGCCATCTGCACCTTCTGAGCCAGCGTCTTTGGTGCCTAGAGGTCCCTGCAGGAGACAAACCCCCCAGTGCCCACCGAGGCCGATGCAGAGTATGAGTTCTTTCCCATTCACCCATCTGCATCACTGTTAGCAGTCACATTGTGCAGCAGGTTTTAAACAGAACAGCACATTTAAGCATTTCTAGCAGAATAGCTATAGGTGGTGTTTACTGTGATAAGTAGTTAGCACGTGCTTACTCATCACACTTTAATGTGTGTGCTTGCCATGTTGAAAACTCGTTTAAATGCAGATACTAATCAGTAGGGCCCGACTGGTTCCCGATAATGTACATTCCAAATAAGCTATCCCATGATATCAGTGCTGTTACTCTTATCCATGAAGGGAGTAACATTAACTAGTTACCATTTCCTCCGTGCTCTTAACAGCAAACTACCTTATTGGCCAAAGCAAACAAAAGGTGTGACATCTTTTTTTAAAAATGATTAAATTAGGCAACCTGAGCAGACTCAAATTCCTCTGAGTTCCAGTTTGTACTATTTCTTCTCTACCAATCTCCCAGATTTATTATAGCCTATTGTCTGAGAAGATATTCCATCATTTATTCATGATATTTTCATAATTCAATGATATTTAGCCAATAATACATTTTTCACATTTCCATACAAAGTAAAAAGCTAAAAGCAGTTCAAAATTACCATAAACATTGTGGCCTCTAGTTTTATAGAAAACAAATGGACAACAAATATTTCATGCTTTTGTTTCTTTGTCCATCTGTTTAAATTTAGCATATTTAGCTAAACTATAGATTCACGGTCCAGTGCATTTTAATCCTAGCAGATTCTATGACACCGAAACTCTATCCCCTGCTTTAGCAGAGGCTTCATTTTCTATTCCTAGTGTTAGCAGCCTTGCATTTGACATTTGATGCCCCTGAGATTTTTATAGAATCTAGGTTATGAGATTGAGTCTCTCACCACATATTTTTCAATGGGGGTCGGTGTTACTGTTCCCAGAGGTCTTCCGCATTATACTTTTCTTTGACTTGGTTTTGATTATTAAAAAAAAGTATGCAATGATAAAACCTTTTGCATAATAGTCACTGTTGACTAGAGAGCTATTTATTTGTTTTAGAGAGAATTTATACAGCAAAAAGACAGTATAAATCACCTCTTCTACCCCTAACTCAAAGCAGTGTTTCAAAAATACATTGGGAACACATGTTTCCTACTGTACATTTCAATATAAATAAAAGTTTCTTTTGAAAAGACAAATAAATATGTTTAAATTGCATAGGATGTAAGACTTAGCTCAAACACAGTACACTTAAGAGTTGACTTTGTATTTATCCTGGCAAAAATACACATCCAGTTACTTGCTTTTCTAAAATATACAACGTATAATTAGTTTGGATAATTTATTAATTATGGACTCAACTATTTTATTCTTAGTGACAGGAAAATTAATGGCAAGATATTTGATGTTTTGAAAAATATCGTATATCCCAATATAATTGTTACCTAGACTTTATAATAGCTTACAATAGCTAAAGAATATCCACTTTATTTCTGTGTATACATGATGGCTAAATTGATCTATTTAACCTACAACTTGATTGAATTTAGAATTAGATATCTCTGAAAAAATATAAATGATGAAATATTTAAAATATATTTATCATCATCGGATCATTCTAAATACTATCTCTAAAAAGCCATACAGTATTTTTTTTTTGTGGCAGAATTCCTCCACCACTGAGTATAGTCACTGACACATTCTAGATGCACAAAAAAATGGTTACAGGAACAAATATAAATTTGTTAATATTAATTTACTAAATCAAATGTAGTAATTTTTTAATCAAATCATTAACCACAAAAAGAAAAAATAAGGAAGATTATTAACAATGACCAGTATCGACTATATGCCAAATACTGTGCTAGATTATAATACCATTATTATTTTGTTTGACCATTATAAAAAACATTGTGAACTAGGTAGTATTGTTTTTCCTTAGAAAAGTGAAATTTTATGGAATAATTTCCCAAAATGATACAAAGAGTAAATGTTACCCCTTGCCTGCACACTGGGATCTTTGTGATTTGAATCCTATAACTGCTATACTCTTTCCATCCAATGAGTTCAGTTTAGAACTTACTTTAGTGCCAAAGACAAAGTCAATTCTTAGGTATACTATACCTACCTGTAATACTTAAAGACTTTTGAATTCAATTTTGTAGCAATATGTTGAGCGCTTACTTTGACAGTAAACAAAGATTTATATAACAAGTTCTCACCATTTCTGAAGATGCTAAGTGTAGTTTTAGTCTTTCTTTAGTCTGGGCATCGTTGCAACCACCCCACAATGACCACGTATTGTCCTCATCCATGATACAGTATGACGGTGACTGAGGAGCTGCTGTGCTCTGGGGTGTTAAATTCTGCTCCTCTGCGGATGATGTAATCCATCACTTGCTGGTCATCAGCCATGAGTTTTGGGGCACTTTAAGCTGACACAGTATGCCCTAAGCCTTTAATAAGCAAAGCAATATTATAGTTTGAAGCAATGTTATTGCTTTATAGAAACATACTTCCAAGAGAACTTGAAAGTAAAACTCTGTCTTTCTGTCAGCACTTTCCAGAGGAAAGATGCTGGGGAGGATGTTTATTTGTGTTCAATTCTATCGGCTGGTTCTGTTAAGACAATAAAATGAAGAGTCCTGCAATTACTTCTCAGTTTGCCAAATTGACTTTCTCATGATGCCTCCTAGAGTGATCCCTGGAGTTTCAGCATGCAAAATGTTTTGATTTGACAAATGAAGCGAAGAGATGCATCCTCCTTATCAGATTGTCTTTCTTATGTTGCCCACATTGTTTTTCTTCAGAATGAATGATTTTCCATAAAATATACCTGTTTTTATACTAATGCTTTTATAGTCCTCAGAATATATAATTTGATTAAAAAACCATTATAATTGTGCCAGGTATTACTTTTATATTTGGTAATTGACTGCACATTGACACCATTTGATTAGCTCACTAATAATTTTCTTATTTTGACACTGTTTCCATTAAAAATGCATGAAATTGTTACCTAAAGCTCCTGAGGCTTTAAGCCACCCACTTCATACAGCTTTTACTTATAACGAGGATTAACGGGGCATTAAAAGTCTTTCTCTCCTCAGCTTTTATGTAGTCCTTCCTCCCACTTAAAACTTGTTTGTTGTTTTGTACCATTACATGGTTTTTTAAAAGCCTGAATCCAAAGAAATTGATAATCTAGACAAGAATGTTGATTTTCATCTGTTTACTTCTGTTTTGTGATGTTTGTTACTATTCTTGGTTTGAAATTGGTGTTCATGTGATAGGACAGCCTCTGAGCTGCCGTGCACTGAGGCTGATTTAATACATCAAATGTTATTAAGGTGGCGTCATTCTGTCCACAGCCATCCGGCACATTTGAACTGGTGGAAGTCAATATCTTTATATGAAGCCAACTTAATTTGGAGTAATTCAAGACTTTCCTTCATAAGATTGTGCGACAATTTACTAGACACCAAATCTAAAATTTATATTGTCAATAACAGAAATATTCCGTAATTCACAGTTTCCATAATCTACTTCAGTAAATAGTGCAAACATATACTATTTATTAGTACATGTTTGTAGTACATAATGTTTACATTCCTTGTACAGGATTAGTCATGTACAGAACACATCCTAATGCCTTTTCATCCCCTTTCCCTCTCTGCCTTTCTCCTTCAATCTCTTGATGTTCATCTCATTTGAGAAAGACCTATTACCCTACTTCATAGTATCTACCTTTTATTTTGCTCTTTATTTATAGTTTGGGTTTCTCATATAAGAGAAACTATGCAGTATTTTAAAATGAATATTGTTGTTGTCATAAAAATGTATTTTAAAAGATTTAAAAGTGACATTTTATAATAAAATAATAATTAATTTGTATTTCTATTTAAAGCCAAAGAAAAGTATTTTTTCCTATTTATACACATCCCCCAAAAATCCCATTATGATATCAGTGGACCACATATGGCTGCTTCCATAATACATAGAAAGAAGGAATCAGAATATTTAGGTTAGTAGAATAATACTAGAAAATTAAATTATAAAATTCTTTGGTTAAGAATGAAAACAGTAGGGGCTGGGGAATTTAGCTCAGTGGTTACAGTGCTTGCCTTGCAAGCAGAAGGTCCTGAGTTCAATCCCCAGCACCAAAAAAAGAATTAAAACGGTATTGCTATTTTAAAGTTTATCAACAAGCAAGACTTGTATTATAATGGCAACTGTAAAACTTTCTGAAGGTTGTTCCTTATGCAAAACTTTTTCAATATCTTTTTTTTTTAACGATGGATATAGTAACATTTTAAAAATAATCTTTGTTGCAAAAGAAAGCATAGGAGCAGTGTGAACTCTTCTTGTGGGCTCAACAAATGCAGGTATGATTGGTCAACATTTTTCCTTGTATCCAGAGCTATCAGTAGAGCAGATTGATAAATAATCAAGGAATATTGAAATAAAAGTATAAATTCAAAGAAGTCATCTAATTTATTCACTTGATGGATACAGATGACTGATGACTGACACGTTGGCAGGTACTGACCAAATCTAGTCAGTGGAAAGTGTCTTTAAGGTATTATTCAGTCAGATTTGATTAGGTGAGGACATCCGGTTTCAGTGTCTCACTTGACATCCGTCTTTGTTTGGGGGCTAACAAGCAACTGTGGTTTATAATGTCTGTTCTTATTCCTTGCAGTGTTTTTGCCAAAATCACCAATGAAGAGTAGATCCAGGATACTAAAAAGTCCAGTCTTTGTCCCATTGTCTTGTGTATGCTGTGTGTTTTAAAGTAATTATGTATATCATAATTACAGCTCCATATGTAATGATACTGACTTGAGCTAATTAAAGAAAATATTTTCAGGGTGAGATTACTTATACTGAGACTTTCTGAGACTAGTAGCTTTGGGGAAGGGTCGTAGGCAGAGTTCTGATAGCTACATAATTCTTTAGTACAGCTCAGTGTACCTGGGAGTAGCCTGGGTCTTGTGAATATCAAAAGGAAAAGTAGCATGTTTGCAGGTCTCATGAGGGATAAGTGAGGGTCGATCTACAAGCCTGTTCACTGTGCAGCTCCCGTACGATCCCTTCTGTTGTAAAGGTGTCTGCCTCTGTCTTGTCTTCCAGTCCTTCACAAGCAACCAAGAGAAGTGTGTCTCTGTTTGCTAGAACTTGGCCGGATCGCAGCCAGGTAGGTCAAACTCTTGCTACAATGTCAAGACCTTCCCCATCCCGGCATGCAAGCAATGGAGATGCGTGATGGTCTTTCAGGACTGGTATTTAACCTGGATGCTGAGGAGCTACTTATTTAAATATGCTTGCGATGAATACCGTGAAGGCAGTTGTTTAAACTAGGAAACCAAAGAAAAAGAAATGAAGATATAAATGTTTGAAGAGATTTCGATATAGAATAAGATAATCAGAATTAATTAGATGTTTTCTGACTCAGATCTGGCTCTCCTCTTGGGGTTGAGATGAGATGAACCAGTAAAGCAGTATAAGAGACACACTGGCAATGCATTCACCAGGAGAAAATGTGAACAGAAAATCAAAGGAAAGCACTACAAATTACCCGGCAAATTACACATAGTTAGCAAAACTAACTGCCAATAAACAGAATGTTTCTTTTCCTGTGCTCCAATAGAGAATTGTAACCTGTATTGAGAAGTAATCCCAAATTCTTGAAATCATCATAGTACAATTTTAGTGATTTGTACATCAAGTATGAATTTCATTTTACCAGTGATTGGACTGAGAAACATTGCTGTAATGTTTTTTAGTTCACATTAAATATTGCTGAGTCTTATCCAACATGGGCCAAAGATAAAAGCACTGCGTGACATTTGGGGATTTCCTGCCATGCCGCACACCGTTCCCCCATAACTGTGTGACAGTCTCCAGAGAGCAGCCTGAGTCCTCAGGGCACTAGCCAGGAGCAGCTCCAGCTTTGGCACCTGCTGCCTCCGGGGGTGCTGCTCTCGTCCGCCCGCCCTGCTCCACCCTTGAGTTCTGAGAAAGGGTGGGACAGAGGTTCTGCTGCCTCTAGGACCCTGCCAGGCCCCCTTCTGCAACTCTCTTGGGGCTTTTGCCCTCCAGCAAGAACAGCAAGCCAGGGACTCCACAGCTCTCCCCAAGACAGAGAAAGTTAACTCTGCACGAGGGAAGAGGAAGCACAAAGGCAAATCACTTCACAGGAGCTCTGAGCCCCTGAAATGCTCGTGTCAGAGAAATAGGAACTGGATTCCATTGTGTTGCTTTACTAACCTAAATAAATGCATCAGATAAGCAAACTGTTTCTGAAAGTTTCATGGTAAAAAGAGAGTTGCTCTGTCTCTAGAATTGGTTGGTATTTGTCATTTTCCACTCATTTAGGTTATAATTATTTGCCTGTTTTCTAGATATTCAGTAATACCTCGGTTCACGAATGCTTCTGTTTGTGAACAATTGAGTTTGAGAACAGAAGTTTTCAGCAAAATTTTGTTTCTGTTCGCAAACTCCACATGGGGTGACAAACATGACTGGGACCATCTTTCCCAGAATAATAGATTTAAGTTCGTGAACCGAGGTACCACTCTAATTCTACTTCATACTTCTACTTTTTTTGTGTGTGTGTGGTGCCAGGGATCAAACTCAGTTATGGCTGAGTCTTCAAAGGAGAAGACAGGCGATTCAATGCCTTTAAGAATCATGTTTCTTCAATGCTGAATCTGGCCTCAATTCTCCTTTGCCATAAGATGTAAAATCAGTTAAAATCTTAGTTAGTGAAAAGGAATACTAATGGGCTTATCAATTGCAAGGTGGAATACACACGTCGAATTCCCCTCACCACAAAATATTTTAAATTTGCAATTTTTCTTGGCTACTCCATTTCTGACCACATTTTCTTTGTGACCACAAAAAAAAAAAAAAATTACATCATAAAAAAGTACTGATATTGTGTGGAGTTAAGCAAAGCCCAAGATAACCCTACATTACATATTTAATTTATAATGTTTGCCTTTTATCTTCCTCATGCACTTGAGTGTGATGAAGGATTACATAATTTTTCATCAGAAAAGAAAATAAACTGTTATTTTAGTCAAGGTGTTACTTTTGTAACTGTGTGCAACATGATGCTGAACAGTTATATAGACAGAGCATTCATGTATAATTGTCTAAATTCTCTCCATATATATTTGAAGATTTTTTTTTATTTTGGTGGAATTTCAATTATGCTTTACAAATAGCAGCTCAATAAAACCAAATCTCACTAACAAACGTGGTAAAGCACAGTAGTTGAAGAACAAAGAAGAAAAGCATCCCCCCAAATCTAAGGTTACTCCTAAATTTTGCCTTAGATATATCTATATCTAGATGCTTACATTTTTGCTCCATCCTCCTCCAGCCCCTTACAGAGGATTATAAAAGTTAATAAATTAAAACAGCTTTAGTGGAAACTAGAAGGGATTGGAAGGGCTTCAAGAACTACAACATTAATTTGCATGTAGCACAGATGAGTTTTGATGTTTAAAAAATGCCCAATGAACTCTCACGAGTATTGTGTTTCTTATCACTGATAGAGGATGCATTCTTATATTTGGCTCTTAACATTTACCTCCCACATTTCATAAACATCATCTTAAATGCATCCACACCACTTCAGAACAGTTTCTAATTCTCTGTCCCCTGCTTCTTCCGGGGGACACAGCAGAACTCCTCTGAGGACCATGGGCTTTCTAAATGGTGAGACAGGAGACTGAGCCCACTTATTTTTATTCCTATGGGTAAAACTTTTATTTTCAACTGAAAAGAGTTATTGTTCCTGGAGAGGGAAATCTCTGCTAATTTCAGAAAGATGTCAGTTTCCGAATGTAAATATGTTTTGGTCTTATGAAAAGTAAGGTACTCAGCAGAAGTAACTCAATAAAACCTTAGAGTTCAATTACAGTGCTTTGACATTGATTTCCAGAGACAGAAAAAAAGTTACCAGAAATAATCTTACAAACTGATTGCAGATTTAATGTTATTTTAATAATAAAAATGAAAATTTATGATATTTTAATTTGGTACCATAATCAAGAATCAGATTCACAGTGGAACTTTTTTATGATTTCTGAGCACTACTTTGATTTGGAAAAAAGTTTGTAATGACTCAAAAGAAAATACTTTATGAACATTTCCTTTACTCTTCTATTTCAATCCCTGGTCTGATGAAGAGACATATTACTTAAATGAAAAGTATTCTTACATCAAGATTATTGTGTATTTATCTTACTTAAAGCATGTGAACTAACTTCTAAGGTTTCATATGCCTCATATGATCAAATTTTTTTCTAAACACAAATCTATCATTAAATTGCTTCAAAATAGATGATAAATTGGGCAGAAAGGATCTCACAAGAATGTATAAACTGATGCATACTTTAAAAAGAAGAATTCGTCTATAAAATTCAATTGCCTATAAAATTTGTTCTTTGAACACTAATAAAATAGGTTCCAGATGTCTTTTGTTTCAAAACTACAGTCTACTGGAATCTATTAAATATGCTGAGTAAATTGTCTAGTCCCCATTTTGGGGATTCAGTTATTTCATATAGATCAGTCTCAAAAGTTGTGTCAGAAAAATGAGAAATCTATTCCTCCAATCTCATCAGAAAGTCATTAATCATGAGACCCTTTCTCTAGCATCTTGCTCTTTTAAATTGAACCAAAAATTAATATTTGCCCACAGAGTATTTGCCCTAGATTTTATACCATTGAGGTCTGAATAAGGATTTGGGTTTAGTAGCTCCAACCTTCTTGGGATCATTTGTTTGACTTTTAGTCAGCTTGAGAAGTGCAGCTGCTCCCTTCTCAAGCTCTAAAGACTTGTAGCTGGAAAACAATGGATACGATAAATTTGCGGAAACCTTATAGACAAAATAGAAATGTGAAGTGGTAAAGTTAATCATTGAAAGGAAAGTGGAGCATAGAAAAAAGATCTATTTGATGCCTAAGTTGGCTTGCAGGTGCAGGTCCACAACCTCAGGGGAATTCCGTGATTTACAGCCTGTTGACTACTCCAGACAGACAGGAAGCCAGTGAATCGTATTTAAGTGCGCATTTTGGGACTGGCTGACTGTATGTTAGACAGCTTGAAGTATTCAAAAGCCAATATAAGCAGAGATTTGGGGCTTAGGGTTGATTTTCTATGTTTAGTGGCATAGCTAATTTTCAGCATTTCCAGATAAAGGAAAATCTCCAGAGGCAAGATTTTCCATGTGTGACTTTGGTACCAATTTTATTCAAATCTAGCCGTCTTTGTTTGTGTTGGACACAGAGTTGAGCCTGTTGTTACTTTAACAGCATATGTATTACTATTTTACCTTATTAAAAAGGCAAAACTCATGCAACCTGTTCTTAAAAGGTGGCTTGTGTCCACCTACAATTACAAATGAAATCATATTTTCCTCTTGGCCTAATTTATACTTTTGAATATAGTATTTTCACTTATGATGGACTCTGAGTTGGCTGTGAATTGTGCGTTAAGTTCCTCTAGCCTCACTACCAACTTTATGTTATTCTCCTAAGAATATAAAACATAACATCATTTTGTACTTTGATGGAACTGAGAATGCACAAAAGTCTAAAGAGATTAGAAAGGGTTGCTTTCCAAGGTTCACCTACCTAGCCAGTAGCAAAGCTGAGTTTATAACTTGGTCTATGAAGCTCCAGTCCTAAAATATTTCTGATGTTCTGCAATTCTAGAAAGCCATTAGAGAGAGCAAATTCTTTTTCAAAGGACACAACAGAAATGATAACACTACTTTCCATCTTAGTGGCATATTACTTTTGAGGCTACCAACCATATCTCACTTGATGGTAGACATTTTAAATAAATTGAAGATTTCATAACAGAAACTTAGACCGGCAGTTCCCTAGTTGTACAAACTTCATTATGCAAATTAATCTATAAACAGCAATCTCAGAGGTTGCACTGTGTGTTAGATGCTTTATCAAGCATGTGATATATACTATTTTAATTGCTTCTAACAGTATTAAAATATAGGAACCTGAACTCTCTTTTCACATTGAAATAAAACTAAAACTCAGAAATAAAGTATGTAAGATGGCCAGTAGCACCAGACACATTGAAGATTTTCTAAAGCTGTTGTTTTTCTTTCTTCTTCCTTTCTCCCTCCATTGCTTTAAGAAAGAGAATTTAAGGTCAGACCATTTTTATCTATTCTTTTCTGATTGAAAATACTAGACGTTAGAGCCTCGCTGATTTGCTCAATTTACGAAATAGGTTAGTGATATAATTAGTTCAAGTCTAGGTCAAAGAATAATAATAAGCATATTTCCATGTAAGCATTACTGGTTCTTATCCATGGTAATGAGATGCCGTGTAGAGTTTAGCATAGCTAGTGATTACTCAGACATTTTTTAAATGTGTTTTGGTTTTGGACAGAGTCGACAGTCTTTTAGGAGAGTTCTTCGTTTTTTTCTTGGCAGGCCAGTTTTGTACATTTAAAGATGACACGTTTTATTAAAGTGATACATACTTTTAGGAATCCAAAACCATGACATTGGATTCACATTTAAAACCTGATATCACTGTTATGTAAGTATAAATAAATTTTTAAGCATCCGTATGTTAACTGTTAGCTACCTACTTTGTGGTAGGATTGATGCCACAGACAGACAATGGACTCTGCCATTACACAATTTGCCATCTACCAATGCTTCCAGTAGTGTGTCTCATTAATTCTTTAATATGTGCCAAAGGTTAGAAATGTGATAAATAGTGGATAGGTCCTTACAACTAATGCTTACTCATTATGGAGTAAAAATTACTCCAAAGACTAGAAGTTGTCCCCAGAGTGGTAATTTTTCAGTTTAAGCTGTTTTGCACTGAATTCTAATATAAATTTACCAGCTCTCCTAGGGCATCTATGTGAATTCTGAGAGAAATAGAAAGAAAATAAAATTAAAAAGTACCAGATGAGATATCAAAGATAACTTTCATAACTGAAAAGGTCCAAGTTGACGGGCATATTTAGTGTCTGTAACTGAACTGTAGAATTAGGTTGTCAACTCGCTAATCACCAGCAAAGATGAATCAGGGTGGGAGCCCATGGAGGGCTCCCAGTGGGCTGCTTCCTCACTAGAAGAAATAAGTAAACTGAGTCAGACATGCTCAGTTTTTTAAATCTTTTCATCTTGTTGTGGAAGAGTGAATAATGAAGCAGAAAATCCAGGAGTTAAATGAATTGAGCACCCTTGCTAATAAAAAAAAAAAAAAAGAGTGGAAAAGATTGTTTCTCTCTTGAGATTTGCCCTGAACATATGTGCAGTGATGCTCTTTAAAATAACAAACCATTCAAATAGAACAAAAATTTAAAATTTTACATTTCATGATGCTTTGACATAGTATTCAATCAAAGGTACAAATATATTGTCGGCAAATTTATTTGCTTATGGATTATTTGTTTGTATATTATCTGTAACGTGTTTGTCACCTGCAAGTGACTGTTTTCTCTCATTTCCAATAAAAAGTCACCTTATTAAAATATCAAGAAAAACTGACACAGCTCTCAAGTCAAAAAAACCTGGATTTGAGTCCTTATTCTGCTCCTAGCTATTTATGTGCCTTCTTGGGATCTTTAGTCTTTTCTGTTACAATGAAAGAGTATGAATAGACCATCCCAGGAATCATTCACAATTCTCAAATTCCAGAATTGTTGTTGGTCTCCCTACACATGTGCAGTTGATGTGTCAGGAAGCGAAGCCTAATTTTAAGTTTAGCTTCAAAAAAATATGATTAGGAATGATGAGACGCTGACAGCAAGTACAGATCTCTTTCTCTTTGAATTATTATAACATTTATAATTAAGAAATCACATTTTTGATATAGTTATTCTAAATTATTTGTTTCGTATCTGTTTATTTGCTTCCCCAGTAACAATATATGTACTTTCATTGTTGTTCCTAAAAGTTTTACCAATGATACTGTACGAAGGTTGGACATTGTTCTGGGGCCATAGGTAATATACAATTAACAGTGAATTTCTCCTGTTAAGTCATTTAAAAATCTTTATTCTGAGGTATTGCTTTTTATCAAACTTGCCTCTGAGCCTCTGATTTTATATCTATTATTTTTCATCTTAGTGCCTTTTTAATGTATATTATTACTGCATGTTAATGTTATGCAGTGATGGGGTTTATTTTGGGAAGTTGGCAAATGCATGTGTCTTAATCAATTTCAACCCCATTGCTTATCTCTACCTTTCTTTTTCCCTCCTGTGTGCCTCCTTCCCTGTCTCCCGAAGTCTGCCTCCTGCTTTCTTGTTTGTACTCCTTTATTTTAATTATTGACTTATTAATTTGCATATTTTTAGATTTCTCATGTAAGAGAAAACATACTATATTTAACTTTCTGAGTCTAGCTCATTTTACTGAACAGGATCTCCGGTTCTGTCCATTTACCTGCAAATAACATGATTTCACTTCATTCTTCTTTATGGCGGAATAACAATCCATTGCACACCACATTTTCTTCTTCCACTTGTCTGCTGATAGGATCTAGGCTGTTTCCTTAGATAAGCTTTGGTGACTTGTGCAGCTTTGTCTCCATCTTTAACAATCTTGTGTCCAAAATAAGAGTTTAATTACAGCACTAATGCTGTTAATGCTGCTCAGTGTGGAAGCTCAAGATAAATATCACATAGTTATTTGTGTTGCTGACTCGTTCGCATATTGCATTGAATATTTTATTTTAGCATGTTATCATATGTGTGTTCATATATGTGTGTATATATATATTTATGTACAAAGCAGATATATGTGTTTTTCTGCTGCTTGAGGAATAGGGAATGCTAATTTGAGAACTTACTGTTTGGGTGCCAGAAATAGTTAATGTTACTTTTACAGGCAGCAACTTCCTATAATGGTTCTCATAATCAAATGGAATGTGTGGTAATTACATCATGATAAGCTGTGCCTGTATAATGATCTGATGCTTTTTAAAAGGTATGGTGTGGAACCTCCTGGCTTGATAAAATTGGAAAAAGAAATTGAACAAGAAGAAACACTTTCTGCTCCTTCTCCTTCACCTTCTCCTTCATCAAAGTCTTCTGGAAAAAAGAGTACAGGAAACTTACTGGACGATGCAGTAAGTAAAACTGGTCAGACCTCTTACCAGAAATTCGTTTTCTTTTAACTACAAAGCGTATTCTGTACAATTTCCTATCAGGCTGACCTTACCTTTTTTCAATTTCCTTGAAATTCATTTTAAACTCCCATGAAAATTTTGAAGTCTTACAATTCATTTTGAAATTCAAAACTGAGCCAATCTTTTATAATATAGTGCCACTTAATTCTGCAGAATAGTGTCTAAAATTTTAGGAAAATAAGTCAATGACTTAAAAATGATATTCTAGAACCCTTCAGCCTCATTGTTGCTGGTTTCTGATTCCTCTTTTCTCAAATTAGATGCCAAAAGCACAAAATCTTGAGGGTTGTTAAGGAAAGAAAAGGGAACATGTGATAGAGACAGTACTTGAGCTTTACTGAGTGTCTCCTGACACCAGAGTCCATCTTTGCTTTACCAAGAGTGCTCATGTCTGAAAGGCAAGTTTCTTAGTTGAGGAAACAGAATCTTAGAAGTTGTGTAACTTGCTTAGAGGAGGAGAGGAACTTAGATTCCCATGTAATTCTTTTTTTTTTTAAATAAAAGAAACAATTTACTTGAAGATAGGAAGGGAGAAGGGGGCTGGAGGGAGAGACAGAGAGAGAGATACACACACACACATACACACACACACACGCACAGAGAAAGGACAGCCACTCTGGACGAGTAGGGAACATTTGAAAGTGAATAACTTCAGATTCCCATATAATTCTACCAAACTCTCTGTACCAAGAGATCTCTCTACCAAGCAAGTTTTTGAATCACAGTTTTGGGAAGTTAGGCCATATTTTAATAATACCCTTAAGAGCACTTTCTAGGTATCGCAGCAAACAGGATAAATTAAAATTCTCTCGGTACTGCTGTTGTCTGCTAAGTACTTCTTGGTTATGATAATTATTGTGTTTGAGTATACATATGCACATTTCCACATACACACATATTTTGAGTGCAAATGTAAAAATAGTACTGAAGAAGATAAATTATCAATGACTAAAATGTTGCTGATAAGAAATTTTAATTTATGGACTTCTGATTGCTTATGAATTTTAGACAAAATGATAATGCCAGAGATATTAGATCAAAGTAGGTCTTGCTTTCCTGAAGAGGCCTTAGGAACTAGCAGCAAGGAACTAGCAGCAAGCATGTGCCACGTGTCAGCTGTACAAAGCAGGCAAGAAGTAAAAGCCTACTGGATCCTAGCTGGAGTCTTTCCCTAGCGTCTAAGCTGAGAAAAGCTGGGAAGATGTCTGATGGACATTATGTCATGGAGGAAGGGTGAGAGGGAAGGAGAGGCAGAGAGAGAGAGAGAGAGAGAGAGAGAGAGAGAGAGAGAGAGAGACAGAGAGAGAGTTCTCTATATTAGCTTCTTTTTCTTTTTCTTTTCTCCTTGAGATGTTGGACTCTATTGCAGATTTACATGAATACAGACATAACAATCAGTCCAAACAATTTAAGAGCTCTCATTTCTGATAAGAACAGCAAATTTAAATTTAGCCCATCAGGTGTCTGCACCGATACCATTTTAATTTCTTTTGGCTGACTGTTCAGTTCATTCAGGATGTAAAGGACACAAAATGATTTTAAAAGCCTTTTAAGGATCAATCACACATCTTGCTTTTTAAGAAAATTAAATTACATTGTATCAATAGCAGTACATTATTTGTCAGTAAAAATAATTTTTCCTGTCAGGTATTTATTAGACTTACTGTACGGTAAGGTGTCCCTTCCGTCTTTCTCTTGTGAATGTATCTTTTTCATCTACTCCCTCTGTTCTAAGTACTTTTTCTCTTGGCTATAACCTCTAATCACATTCTTGAGTATCTTGTGATGAGGCTTTCAAAGCACTGAAGACTGTATGACTAATGTCACCATTTACCTCTTCACCATCAATTTCTGAATCAAATGACATTTTGAGTCCTAAAATCACAAGAGTTCTTCCTGGAATTTGACACTGCTTATCATTTAATTCTTGAAATTCTTCTCTACAAAACCCCTGCAACAAGAATGGTCCAACTGAGGCCAACTCCAATCCAGTCAAGATTAGATAGGGTGCCCCTTGCAGTCCACTTTAGAACCTGAACTCAGGGGCAGGTCACACAAGCCCTCCGTCCCCAGAGTGGTTCCTGCATTTTGATATAGCTATTATTCCTTCTTCACCATACTTCTTCTGCACTTAAATCTACTTTTTCTAAAAAAAATCTACTTTTAAATACCTTTTCATTTTTTAAAATTCAGGTTGTGTTAGCTTCTAGATAAAGCTTTTCCTGGAATTTCTCATCCCAGGTAAAATTGGCAAATTACACCTCGTTGCACAAAGAATTTTATGTATGTTTAAAGAGGCATTTATTTAGCTTACCTGGGCATAAATATGCATTCTTAACAAAGTCTTATTTTTCAAGGACAAGGACCATATTTTAATAACCTGTATCTGTCAAATACCAATACCGTATCTTATCAGTGCAGGTAATTAAAATACAAAGACCTTTTTACTTATTCCCCTTTTCTGGTTTGCCCGTGTGCTCTGGAAACACATGCCCTCTTCAGTCCTCCTGAGGCTCTCCAGGGAAAGGAGATGCTACCACCTGAAGCACTCACATGCACCAGGGAGCTGTCGCCTGCTTTCACCATATCTAGCCATCCTTCATCACTGATGAGGAGGAAGAAAGGAAAAGGATCAGAAGGTGGTGAAATAACTATGAGAAGGATTTGTGGGAAATCGTAGCAATACTGTAATTCAGAAGATGCTATCTGAGATAGAGACTTTCTGTAGAGAGCAAGGCAATCAATCTGTAACCCTTCCCCAGCCGCAAGTTCTGTTCTTTCAGCTGGAAACAATGGTGGGCATTCCAGAAAAGCTTCAAGCCCCCTTTAATGTTTACCAGAGTTTGAGTTTAGTTCAGGGGTTTTAATTGAATGTGAGAAATGTGCAAAGTCTTTATTTTTATACCATTGCCATCTAAAATATTATGTTCTGTAAGTCTTCAGCATTTTTCAAGGAATGCTGAAGAAAACACTACTACCACCAGACACACCACAGGGGAAAGCTTTCCATGGTTAGGTCAGTTTGAGAAATACAACTTATGTAGTCTCTACGCAGAGTTTGGAAATGCACTTTGGCCTGCCAGAGGCTCTGGTGTGTGCTGTAATAAGATCCTTGTTTAGCCTGGAATTTTCCAAATTTATTTGACCACAGAAGTCTCTTACTGTCTCCTTCATCCTACTTTGAGGAGAACTGAATTGCATTATTTGCATTCTGTGTAAGTGATAGTTTTTCACGGAAGTGTTTTATTTCAGAGGCACTGGAACAGAGAGAAAGGTAATTTGAGTCTCACTAATGGCTTAAATCAGAGCTTATATGTTTAATATAGAAAGGCAACTTCCTATTACAACTATTTCACCATGTATGAGGCATACACAGAATTGAGAGTTTAAATTGATGTACCTCGAGATGTGTTTCAGAATATGGGTATAAAACAGAGATTCCTACAAAGTCCCTGTGTGTACCTAATACTATAAGCTCTTTGTACACTCATAAAGTTATTATCTGCAACCATGAAAAGAGAAGAAACAATGATGAAGTGGAAGAATAGAGGAAAAAAGAGGAGGAAAAAAATAAAGTAGGGATAAAGAGAAAGCAAGGGAAGAAGGTTTTTGTTAAGATTATCGCATTTCCAGCAAGCAGTGTCAGCAATAACTGCCAGCTTTGCAACTTTTGTTTCCTCACGTTTTCTTGTGTGATACTTTGGGGAATAGAGAGAAAAATGGGTGACCTTTTATGTGAATGATACAATCCACCTTCTTTAATCAAGATAGCATGAAAGAAACGCAGTGGCCCCATTCATCTTAATTTATTCCCCAGATGTTCTGATAGAGAGATTCAGCTATGATAAATACTGAGCTCAGGTTTTGTTCTTTTCTTCGTATTCCCTGGTGCCGAGCTAGTTCCCACACAATGAGCTGAATACAGTTCTAAGAAACCATCCTGACTTTCTTCCTCTTCTCCATCAACTTCCTCAGTCTGAGGATAAGAGATAGTATAATTCTAAATAATCAGGCTCCTCTTGAAATCCTGTTTCAGCAGAAAACTGGCTGAGTTTCTGGCCAACAACAGAACACCTGCCAGACTGACTTAGCCCAAGGTAATGTAAGAAGCAAAGATGTCACCAGTCTGTTTACTTAACAATATATTTCCACTGCCCACAGTCTGACCTTGTCTCTTCCATTTCTGCCTCCTCCTCTCGCACAACTACAAAAAGCCCTTGATTTTAAAGATCAAGTCCATTTTCCAAGTGAGGAAGGGATTAGAAAAGGCCTGGCCGATTGAGAAAGGCCTTCTACTTCATTGTATTTGAAACCCAGTCTCTGTGTTTTGTGGACAAACACTGTAAGATGACCATGTGTTCCATACAGACCTGCGACTGTCATTTCTCAGACAAGGAAACACTTGAACACCGATTTAATATTTGCTCAGTAAATTGTGAGCAGAATTGTGTTAATTGTGAGGACTTTCAGATTGCAGGCCTCAGGCCTTTGCTTTTTGATGCTGTCTGTCTGATTATCTTCTGGATGGGCGATGCTTTCTGTCTTTCTTTCTTCCCGCCCACCCTTCATCCTTGTTTGCATCACAGAGGCCTTTATTGTAGTGGTGCAGCTAATAGTGTCACTTCTAGCAGTGGAACAAATATATATGTACATAGATAGATATATAATGTTTTAGATAGACAGATAGACAAAAACATCAAAAATAGCACACATAGTCATTGATTCTCTGACCATCTTTGCCAGTGCAATGACACTCTGCATTACTGGAAGGGAATGACCCTTCCTATAGTGTTTGCTTAATACAAGGTTGATTAAAGTTAGTCATTGTATTATGTAAAAGGATGATCAAATTTCTTTTATGACAAATCTTTAGGCACCATGATTTATTTAATTAATTTTATTACTATCTTACAAGTGATACAGCAGCTAGCATCTGAATGATGATCATGAGGACTATACAGATGACGTTTCTAACCTGAGGTAGTTTAGTTATTCTGGGTTGTCTAGGAAGATTCTATTATACTCTGTTTAAAAAATAACCTAGGGGCTGGGGATTTAGCTGAAGTGGTAGAGCGCTTGCCTAGCAAATGCAAGGTTCTGAGTTCGATCCCCAGCACCCTCACCCCCCACAAAAAAAAATCTAGAATTTTTGTGAATTGTAAAAGATAATGAATTTTCCAGAGATAAGAGGAATATTCTTGATCACCAGTGAGCCACAACTGTTAGACTCTCAAAAGAACATCATTTAGTTCCATATTTTTAAATTTTGTATTATTTATTTTTCAATTACCTGGTAATATTGCATTTGCCACGTTTTAAAGCATATGTATATTATGAAATGGTGAATAGCTAATTAATAAATGTATTATCTCCCAGAGTTGTCATTTTTGTGGTGAGAACACTAAATATCCATCCTCTTTGCATTTTTCAAGAATCACTAATTCTAGCGGCCAAGCTGTACATTAGGTTTCTTGAATTTATTCCTCTATGTCACCATATTTATATATCATTTGGCCAATAATTTCCTACCTCCTCCAACCCCTAAACTCCCCAGTCTCTAGTAGTTGCCATTCTACTCTCTACTTCAACAAGATCAGGTTGATTTTAGGTTCCACAACTGAGCAAGATCATAAGCTGCTGCTTGTCTTTCTGAATTTTCTTTGGGTTTGTTTTATGTATGTTATCATAAATGAAAGTGGCTCTATTATGGTCGAAGGTGTTATGGACATGTGCACCATATTTGGTATCCACTGCTCCGCTGATGGTCAGTGAGACTACTCAGTATCTTGGATATTAAGAGTACTGCTTCAGCAAAAATGGAAGTGGACATGGCCCTTTGACACACTGGTTTCCTTTCCTGTACATATATATAGGTGGTAGTAGCATTTTTAATATTTTGAAGAACTTCCATACTATCTTCTGTAATGGGCTATATATTCCTACTTATAAAGTAAAAAGTTTCTTTGTTCTCTCCCTGACATCTTTGTGGAAGAATTTGGATGAGAAAAATACTGGCCAACCTACAGAGAATCTAAATTTGTCCTGTCCTGCTTCTTAAATACAGGCTGTGAATCGTTTACAGATTACTATTTCTTCCACTGAAACTTTCTCTTGAGACACAAATTACTGTTTCAGCTTGGCGAGTTGATTAGATAAGGAGGGATAATCATGAAACACAAAATCAAGGAGATCACACACAAAGATTAATTTTTAAAATCCCTGACTGTTACATTACTTCCTGATGGTCATGACTGTTATAAGCATTGTGCACCTATCATATAAATTATGTATTTTTTCAACAATAAAGAAAATAGATATACATGATATAAAAATTTGACACTCAGGCATGAATTTCATAAAATGCTAAAAAATTCCAAGATATGACCACAGCAGGAGGGTTTCGTCAGTGGGAATCCCTGAAGTGGAGTGAATTTCAGGGTGAATCTAAGTCAAAAGGAGATGACTACTTAGAGAAAAATCTTAGGGTTCAAAATAAGATGAGACACAGGTCTCATTTAAGAAAATTATTACTCATTTATTTTGACAGTGAGTAAAACTAATATAATTAAATTATACCAAGGAAACATATGCTCTATGTTAACGATCTGCATTCTTATACATTCTAAACTAGTTTTCAGTATATTTAACACACAAGTGCTTCCCTCTAGTTATTCATGGATTCCCCTGTTGGCACAGTGTGCACGATCTTCTAAGTTGTCCAGAAGTGAGGCCCTAATTCATTATTCCTGTGGTACCAGCTGGTTACCCTCCAGCATCCTCACCCTCATCACCTGGCTTCAAGACCTGGCGATTGCATCATTATGACTGAAGTGATGGTCCTCTGTTCACACTGTGTCTAGAGATACAGACAAGTTGAAGGCATTAGTAATCCGGGACTTTGGACTCCAGGGGCAGGGAACTAACCTACCTGTAACCTGCTTAAGGAGCATGAATCTGCTCTTCTCTTTCAGGTGAAACGGATTTCAGAAGATCCTCCTTGCAAGTGTCCAAGCAAGTTCTGCGTGGAGCGGCTCTCCCAGGGAAGATACCGGGTGGGAGAAAAGATCCTCTTCATCAGGGTAAAGTGTTGCTTTCATTTATTATCTTGTTGTATAGGAGGATACTCAGGACTTGAGTTGAAAAAATGTGACCGGAAGTGTAACAAATAACAAACCAGGAAGCAGGAACTTCCTTATGGTGTTTATAGAAGGAATGACTCTTCAAGGCATGAACATTTTTTAAAGTAGGATATACGATAATGTATTAATGAGGACTAAATGAATAGAACTGTATTTTCTATATTTATGCAAACATACAAAGAGATGATAAAAGATCAAATACATTGAAGAAAAGTATATTCATTTTTCCTTAATCATTTGGTGTCAAAGGAGCCAGCCCCAGCCTCCTCTCCTGCAGGGAATAACAATAGCATTGTTCCCCAGTTCTCCATACCTCACGTTACAAAAATGATCATCTTGTTGGTTCTGGGTACCTTTCGGATTATTTCAACATGATTTTTCAAGAAGTCTGTGTTATGGAGCAGAATGAATGCATGATTAAATACTGACTGTCATTCTTTACTCTGTTTTCTGAGTCAGAATAAGAATGTAGAATAATGGTTGATTTGTTACTCCTGTAGTAGTCCTAATTTAAAACATAAGCAGACTTAGATTGTAATGACGACTTAGGAAAGTAACATTTCAGGCCTTTCATTTGGAATCTGTTGTGGTAAGTCTCAAGATAATCTAATCTCCTAAAATAAGATTTTGACTTTTGCTAAGACTAACAGTTCCTCTTTTAAAAATATAAGAAAATGAAAAATATAGCACCGATACATTCCCAGATATCTTCCGTAAGTAAAAATATTTTTTATAACTTATTTTTGGGTCGTTTCCTAAAGAACAGAGGTTTCAAGTCAAGTTATTTCTCCTCTCATTTAAACAAATTACAGATCTCTTGCTTATTATTTGTAGAACAGAATGATTTGAATGTGTGAATTTGGGACAATCAATGAACATTTCTAAAATACTGAAATCTCTAGTGAACCAGTAGAAAATTTATCACTGTAACATTGTCTTAATTTCAACTTTTACCTGAAAGTTATTTGTATGACAGGTCTTTCTAAAGGCTTTGAAACATGTATGTGAAGAAACGTTTTATCATAATTTACCTGTAAAATATAATAATGTCAATCATTAGGTATTTAACCTAACTTTAGGTCGATTTTTACTGAGTTTGTTTTATTAATTTCCAGGAAATAATCCCTTTGGAATGGCAGCAAGAGGAATATAATAATATGTTATTATTATTAAAGGTGGGGAGTAAATGTGGGTGAATGGTCTCACTAGGAAACAGTTTCCTGAGTTGCTTATTTTGTTGCTGTTCTTTATTGCAAAGATAACATGTGGTTTTTTTGTGTGTTTTTTTTAGCCAAGCTGCCTGCTTTCACTTTACTACATTAAATAGCAATGATGTAGAGTCTCCACGGCTCTGTTAAAATTTTACCAGGCTGACCGTTCTCAGTTGAGAGTAGGTCTCCCTTAGAATATTGGGCTCTGGAGCCTAGAACCCACATAGAGAGCTTTATTCATTTTTTAAAGTTTCCTTTTAATAATAGAAATGTTAATAAAACACATAATTAACAAATTAGGTGGTTTTCTTTCTCATGTAACTTGTTATCCTCAGGGAAAAATATGTATCACATATGCTTATATACCAGCAATTTACTTGATGATCATCATTCTGCTCTAATGTGCTATAAGGAACTGCATTTATTACTCAGAAAGCCTCCGAAGTACTCAGCTGGTTTACAAACGATCTTAAGGTTGCTGCTGCTAATATTTTAACTGTGCTTTTTCAAACACTGTGTTAAATAGTAAGTGCCTGTAATTAAGTTCTCACACACACTAGAAGAATGATCACTTGTTTATTACAGTTCAATATTTTTTAAATTTCCATCGTATTTTTAAATTTGTCTCATCTTTTTCTTATGAGGTCATATTAACCTGGCTATGTTTAGAAATATTAATACGTAACGTACTCAGGATTTGTGTCTTAGCTTTTGTCCCCTGGCTTTCTGTCCATTGCAGACATAATGGACCTGTCCAATTCAAAGAACAAAATAGTGACATTTAAGTACATTAAGACTATTGACTTTACTCTTAAAGGTAACACAATTATCAAAACATTGACTCAGAAAGAATTGCCCCTCTGAAAGTCATATACAAGGTTCTCTTAATAAGCTTGTGTCTAACACAGTTACACTTGACTCACTCCTCTCAGTGGAAGCCAAAGTTAACATTATTATCATTAATAACCTTCCTGGGTCTGGCGACAACACCCACTCCCTTTACTTTATCATTGTACAATCATGCATGTATATAGACATATCTGCTTTTTATACATTTGAACAATAACAAGAAGGAAAATTTTGAAAACCGCAAAAGTGTGTACAGATTTCAGTGAAAGATCTGGGAAGATATTTTCTGTGTAGAGTATGTCTGTTAAGCATTTGCTTTATCTGTCGATTCCTAGAAACTGATGTAAGGATAGATAGTTCCCATCTACCTAACATGTATTTATTTATTTGTTTGTTTCTTTGTTTTTAGATTTTTATTAAAATTTATCCAGAATTACACAAACTTACAGGCAATTACACAAGTTTACAGACTGCAGCAATTAATCGTACCTTTTGCTTATGACAGTGAGCAATGTAAACAACCATCTACATACAGCAGTAAGTCACAACTGTATAAAATTACTATAGTACCCAGTGTATGTGTCACTGGTTTAAATTTGGGTTACTAGGTTCTTATTTTTAAGAGATCATTATTCCTCTGGATTCCCATTCCCCTCCCCCTTTGCCCTCTTCTTGTTCCCTTGAACCCTTTGTCTATTAGCTTATATCTAACACTTCGTCTTTTTGTATCCATTGTTTACTCTTTTCTTTTGTTTGTATTTTACCTCACTAAATGAGGGATACCATGCGGTATTCCAGCTTGCGAGATTGGTTTATTTCACTCATCATTATATTTTCCAGGTCCATCCATTTTCCTACAAATGACTCTAGTTTGTCATTCTTTGTAGCTGAATAGTATTCCATTATGTATAGATACCACATTTTGTTTATCCAGCTATCCATTGATAGGTATACGGGTTGCTTTCAGAATTTAGCTATTACAAATTGTGCTGCTACAAACATTGTTGTGTAAGTATCCCTGTATAAGATGTCTCTAGCTCTTCAGGAAAGGTACTTAGTCAGTTTGTAGAAGAATGAAATTGGACCCATATCTTTCTCCATATACTAAATTAAAATCAAAATTGATCAAAGATCTAAACATCAAGACAGAAACATTAAACCTTCTGGAAGACAGAATAGGTAAAACACTTGAAGACACAGGAATAGGAAAGGACTTCCTAAACAGAACCCCAATTGCACAGGAAATAACAAGAATCAACAAATGGGACTACATTAGACTAAAGAGTTTCTGTACAGCAAAAGACTCCATTAGGAGGGTGAAGAGGAAACCCACGGAATGGGAAAAAATCTTTGCTAGCTACTCCTCAGACAGAAGACTAATATCTAGAATATACAAAGAACTCAAAAGAATTAAACTACCTAAAACCAATGACCCACTCAAGAAATGGGCCAGACAAATGAACAGATACTGCACAATGGAAGAAATACAAATGGCCAATAAACATATGAAAAAATGTTCAACATCTATGGCTATTAGAGAAATGCAAATTAAAATAAGGCTAAGATTCCACCTTACCCCAGAAAGAATAGCAATCATTAGGAAGTCAAACAATAACAAATGCTGGTGGGGCTGTGGTGAAAAGGGAACCCTCCTACCCTGTTGGTGGGAATGCAAACTAGTACAACCATTATGGAAATCAGTATGGAGATTTCTCAAGAGTCTGAAAGTAGAAATCCCATATGACCCAGCCATTCCTCTAATGTGTATTTAAATGTAGATGCATCTGTATGAGTATGTGGTCACATTTATCAGTATGAATAGATCTGCACTCACAGGAATGAATTAATCTCTACCCAAATATAAAAAAAAAAATCCTTCAGTATAAGAAAAAAAAAAAAAACCTCTTTTCTTTGCCTTGGTGTGAATGTCCTAATAATCCCCTGCCAAAGGAGAGGTTTTTTGTTTTTTGGGTTTTTTGCTACCCAATCAAAAACATTTCCTCAAAGCCAGATTTTTGCCCATACTTTCACTGAACGACATTGTTCTTTAAACTATCAAATGCAACAAATTTGTATCTATATTATACAGATACAAACTTACTGTCTTTCAAGGTTATAGTATTTCCGTTATTTTTTGAATTTACATCGTGATGATAAAATCTCCTTACCAATTTCTGCAGTAGCAGAGATTTGAATATTTTCTATCAATCATGATACCTATCTTTGAAATACACATAGATGGATCCTGGGGTGTGAGATCTTGATTTCTGGGAGGAGAGAAGTAAGAATTGTCTCCTGTTCTTTTGTTCATTCAATTGGTTGGCACTACCTGGGCTCAAGAATGAAATCATTTGGCGAAAACTGAGTCAGAACCTTCAGGATTGGGGCTCAAACACTGGTGGTGTAACAAGGGCTGCTGTGTTTCTGAGGTTTGAAAATCACTTATCTTTAGAAAGAGGATTATAGGAAGACACTCACTGTACTACAACACAATTAGAAATCACTTCATGTCTGCTCATGAGAGAATATTATCATTGCAAAACTAAAAAGTAATTATTTTAAAACTTTTATGTATTGTTGAGAGAAAATGGTTGATATAAAATGTTTATTGGAGAAAATGGGCATTCAAGTTATGTTTCCACATAAAAGTAGCTTATGTAGAAATGATATGTTATTATAATTGACTCAAGTAGAAGAAGAATATTGAAAATAGTTTTTTTTAATTATTGAGGATATAGTATTACGAGTGAACAAATGTTTTATTCTACATTTACTTCTTATGTTCTTAAACAATGTGAACCAAGAGAAGCTGGCAATCTGATACAATTGCAAAGTTGAAAGTAGATCAAAGGGCCTCTGAAACTTGTCAGATTAATTAGCTGTCTCCCCATCCTCATCTTTAAGAAAGCAGTAGGAAGATTTCTGGCCACTTTTGCACTCTTAGACCTGGGAGGATTTTGCATTTCGTTATAAACTTGGAACATATATTTCCTTGGATGAAGTGCTTGTTTTTTCTTCTCTTTACTGTTTTAATTCTCCATTTTGAAAACTCACACTGTTGAAGATTAGCCTCAGGAAAAATGCGCACATTTATCTATGGTCTAGATAATATGGTTTTTTTTTTTGCAGACCTAACCCTCCTTCTGCCACACATTCCATTTCTTTCTATTAATCATCAATGCTTTCAGCACTGGGTGTCCATTGCTTTAGGGCTCAGTATTTAGGGGCATGAAAATACTCTAAATGACAAACTGATCTGACTGGTCTCTACTAATGTACAAAAGGGATGCACATGGCTCCAAAGAACACAACATCCGCAAGGTGACATCGTTAGACTTAGCAGAGTTGCTCTTATCATCTGACGGGAGGCCATTCCACAGGACAACTGCCAGTGGAATATGTTGAGAGGTAGCTGATGTTTTGTGTAGCCCGCTTGGGCATTAATGTGATGAACGCCTTTCTTCATGTGATCAGAATACGCCACCACCGTGACACTGTGCTTTAAAATTGTTCAAAGTATATTCCAAAGAATAATTCTTCTGGAAGGTATTTAAGACATAATTTGTAGACATACTGTAAAGAGTTTAAATGAGCTTTTAAAATGATTCTTATTACTGACAGTTGAGTTTATTTACCTCTTTTAACTGCTTGACATAACTCATTATCACTTTTCATCTCAGTGCAGTAAATAGTGTTCCTCTCCCCACTGTGCAGTTGTGGAAGCTGAGACAAAGAAGTTGGGTGCTTTCCCCAAATCCTAAGCTACTGGGCAGTGGAGCCAGGTTCAAACACTGGCAGCTTAACTCTTGAATTTATAGTCTTCACTACTAAATAATACTGATTTCTTTTCCTGGAATTTCTGAGATGATTCAATACATTAATAGAGTCTGTAAGCTCCTAGAAGGGATTATACTGTGTATCATTTCCCAGGTATACTTAACCACAGACCTGTTGTTTGTCCAGAGCACTATCCCGAGCTATATCATGAATATGATATATTCAGAATATATCATGAAAATATATTCTGAGAAATTTCATATAAATCCAAGTGAATGTTAAAAGTAAATTGAAACAAGAATTATATTGAAATGGAAGTTTTTTATTTCTTGCTTGCCACAGTTAAAACCCAAACATTTTAAGTACTAAGAAGAATAATTAAATTTGTGTTCATTTTTGCCATTGAGTTCCATTTAGAACAGATTATTTCCAAGGAAATGACTAGGGAACCTTTACGAGAAAGACAATGAAAAGTTAGTAAAGGTCATTTGTGCCAACATTTTACCAGGTACTTTATATACATTGCCTGACAGACTCTTCTCTACCACACAGTGAGTATTGTACATTGTTTTTATTCTTTCGTTATAGGTAAACAAAAATAAAGTCTTAAAGAATTTAAAGTCTCAAATAAATGATATGATATTTACAGGTCTGGCTCCTCAATCTAAAACACATTACATGTCAAGCTTCCTGTTGCAGCCAGATCCATTAAATGCAAAAATTTAATCACAAGATTGGTCTTCTAAAAAGGACTTGTTCTATCATATTTAAGTTTTAACTATAGTAGTGTATTTCTTATACCATTTTATATTGGATTATACAGAAAACAAAGGGCATTGCAATTGCCTAATCAGTAGAGCCTACCGTGAAGAAAGGGATGTAATGTATTTGTCTGTCTGTGTTATGATCACGATAACAATTATAACAATATTGATAAGTGTTCACTATATGTCAGGCGTTGCAAATGTTTCATATTGTCTGTCTCATGTAACACTCAAAACTAATTAGAACTTTATATATAATTTAAGCTATATTCTTATCTGTTCTGATATCTTTTTACTAAAAGTCAGAAAAGATAATTCTCCCTTTTTTTCACTAGAGTCTCACTGAATCTTGCTAATTGCTGATTTTTTTTTAAGTGGATTAGTATGATTTAAGACATTTTCAAGCAGGCTTCTGGATCTCAGTAAAACTACATGAGATTTGATACTAACATTCTCATAGTCTAGTGGCATTTTTGCACAGCTTAAGGAATGTGACTACTTGAGGGGCCTAAGGAAAAGACAATGAATAATTTAACTGGAAATCAGCAAAGGGGTTTGCATTGTTATGGAATAACCTTTTTACTACTTTTGAATTAAATCATCACAGATGAATAGAAAGGTCACACACATTGTTATTGACTCTGTGTAATTTTTTCTTTACCATAAAAATCCTGGAGGATTGTACCTGGGTGGTAAAAATCAACTCCCTGTAACAAGCCAAGGAAGGAAGGCACCGGGGCTGTGTTGCTATAGCAACCAAACCCAGCAGTGTCTTCTGGGACTCACTCTAAGGGAGGGTCCAATGATAGTGAGTGATAGTAGGTTTTTTTCAGCTCTTATGACACATATTGATTTACTGGGAGTAAAAGGTAGCTTGGTTCAAATTGCATCCCTTTCCTGGTAATGAAAAATGGGCTGTTATGAAAAAATGCAAAGGAGTTTAAACAAGTAGCAAGATGATTAAAGCTTCCTTTTATGTCAGCAGAACCATTACAGAAATACTCATTATTCAGTAGCTGAAAGTCAAAAATTCATTTTTTGGAAAAAATAATTCATCAACTAATTTGGAGATTTATGAGAGCAGCGATTATGATTTCAAAACTAGGTCATGGTTTGTGTTTGTTTCTAGGAAAGGGAATATGGCTTTGTTTGCTTCCTAGGTGTGTAAAATCTCCAACAACTCTAACAGAGCTTTAAACCATGGTTAGAAACACGACCATACTTGGTCTCTTTCTTGTTCAGCTGCTTTGAAATGGCACTAATTCAAGAAAAGAAATCAATAGCATTTAAAATATATTTAAATACTTTAATTTCATTTATAAAATTCTTTCTTTTAAATAATTTTTTCCATCAAAGACACTTGTATTTGTTTGTCATGTATTTATGTTCACTTAGGTTGGACTAGTAACATGGATGTAATTTATACCTTAGTTAAACAGCTCAGACAGGACTTTGCAAATGTTCACAAATTCTCTTACTGCTTCTCTGAGAAAGGCTTACCTTGTGCAGAAATGCAAACTGAATAATGAGTAGCCCTTTCTATAAAGAATCCAGTTAATGGGGTGTATCTTTATAAGAGTTCCTTTTTAGAGTTGGAAACCATTAAATTTAGAAAAAAAATTAAACCAGATTTAATTTAAGATTTTAGCCTGGCACCATATCTATTTGATATTACTTTTTAAAGCAAGAAAAATAAAATTTGTTATTTATTAGGAGAATGGAAAGAATATCTAACATATTTACACAGATCTCTGTATGCTTAAAGTAGATAATTCATTTCTTCTTCCAGTGACTTAAGGGACACTTCTCATGTACAATAAATGAGAGCTTGATACCAAAATTCACTCTTCCCTGAAAATTTGGCACTTTTGGCCATTTAGCATTGAGTAGATTTTTCTAAACTTGTGCCTACCTTCGTCTGACTTGATAAATATTCTTTCTCAACTCCAACTCAATTAGCAACATTCACCATGCCATAAATTTCATAATTCCCGTGCAACTTTATTTCATCTCAAATAATTTGCCTTTGCTGTTGTGCTGCATCTAGAATAAATGATTCTTTTCCCTTAGTGGCCGCAGATCAAAACCATTTAAATTTAAACATTGAAAAAACTTCAGAAAAGTGAATGACTGCACTGAGAAAACGCATGGTTCCTATGATCTGCATTCCCAATCTCTCCCTTCCGGAAACTAAGATATATTTCTCATTTATATAACAATGTGTTGTGTATATATCAATCTATATCTAGGTGTGCACATATGTATGTATGTGTGGGGTGAAAATGAGTTAGAGTTGAATTAGTCCGATGACGTGGCATTTTAATGGATTTAAAAAGAGATCTCAAGTTGATTTTTCTGTGCCTAAAATTTAACTCTCTAATCAAGGATTTTTATGATTAAAAATCCCTTTTTCTGTATCTGTGTGTATATGCACTTCCCCACATATACATATTATTCAACTCTCGCTGGATTATTTGTTTGTATCAGGTGCTTTCCTTGGTTTCATCTGTTTAGCCTTCATAATTCCTGAGGTATCCACTAGTACTATTCCTCATTTTAAATTCATAAGGAAACTCAATGTTGGAGAGTTAATTACTTGCAAAGGTCACACAGCAACTAAGTTAGAAACTTTTATTTGAATCAAATGCATGTCACTGTAGAGCTCTGTTTTAACCACATGCTCTCCATCCTATTTCAGACGTGCAGCCTTTTGGCGTATCGTTTTGTGAGTGTTCCTGCTCTTTCTGTTAACAGTTTTTAGTACTTGACCTTCAATTGGTGGATAGCCCCGAATTTGCCTGTTCCTCTGCCTGTCTACTCTGGCAAAACATGAAATTTGACAGCAAATATTTGCTAGAGAATCAGAAGGGGAAAAGCTAGGAAACAGAGCCTTACAAAACAACAACCAGTAAAGTAAATCGAAGCCCCCAACAACAGTAGCTTTCACGTGTTTAACAAATTTATTGATTTTCTTTTCAGTGTATTGGCCACACTTCAAAAGTCTCCCAGAAGTAAAAATTTATTCTACAAATGAAAAATACTAAGCAATATTCTCCATCCCAAATTGTGATTTGTAATTGGCTTTTGCTCTTTTAAGATGAAATTTTCCTAATTTAATAATGTATCAAAGAACTTTCTGAGGCAGGGAGGTGAAGATACTTTTGGTACATTTTTAATAGTTTCATTAAAGAGTCTAAATTAAACTTGTAATAAAAGTGCAAACTGAGAAAAATTTGGCCTATCAACTAGTGCTTTTGAAATCATGTTCCTTAAAGTTAAGTGTCTAGTAATTTAAAACAAAAACATTTCTGTTAACTGTTTTTAATCTTATCGTGTGATAAAAGTGAAGATATCTCACTTTTGTATGGATTGTAAAGGATAGTCACATATACATTGTCTTATTTTAGTATCATTACCACTCCTTGAGAAAAGTCAATGTAATTATTGATTTTCATATCTTATTGAGGAAGAAAAGTCATCTAATAAAGATTTAGTAACTTTCCTGAGTTAGTCTAGCAAGTAAGTGGCTTATCCAATTATATTATAAAATTTTTATATCTGAATTACATGTTTTAAATTTCACACAGTAAAATTTCCCTTTGGAATTTTGTTAAACTTAACACAGATAAAAATGCTTAGTTGTTCACTGTGCTTTAAATTTACAAATCATTTGTCTGAAATTACAAAATAGATGTGAAATTGTGATGTGAAATTACAAAGCTTCTAAGGTTTTTCTTTCTTTTATAGTCTTGTCAGTAAGAGTGTTTGTTTATATATTTCTATACCTATATAAATGTGCACTTTTTTGCAAGGTGAAGAAATGAAACAGCTGTACCTAATAAGTTGTGTTCTTGAATTACTGATGAGTTTCTAGCAGCCAAAAAATAAACCAGTGAAATATCTGTCATTATGAATTGTGTATGGTTCCCCTGTGTGCTCAAGCTGCGTAAACAGGATGCAGCCGGGTTCATTAAGAAATATACTCTGCACATGTGACTACCATGATTTTGTACTGGGTGTAGCCAAGATATGTGGTAAAAGTGCTGCCATTTTAACATTCCAAATGATAAATTAGAACTCCATTTTTTGGTGTGACCTTTTTGATCAAGTTAGTAAGTTATGTTACTATATGGTACACTTATTTGAGACCTTACCTTACGTTTCCCTCTAATATTTGAAAGCTTGAATTTCAGCTCCACAGTTAAAATATGTAATCTTGCTCCTGGACCCAGAAGGTGCCTCCTTCATCCACACAGCCCGCCTGCCATGGCCATTCCCCGGGATGGTGTGTGCCCACCTCATCCATGTTCATTCTCCTGATTGATGCTTTCACACCCTTACTAGCAATGAATGCTTCATTCGTTTTAATTCAAAGCTCGGTCATACATTGTCTTATAACACAATTGTCTCTCATTTCCTGCCATCTTGTTAAAAGCGCACTGAGATCTCAAGGAAAGTTTTGTGCAGCTTTTGAGAGGAACAAGGTATAAGAATAGGGATTGAATTTGGGCTTTAGGACGCTTCACTCAATTTCTTAAAGTGAAATTCCTGACGTTACAAAAAATATAAATAAAATAAAATAAAAACTAGGAAGTTACTAAGTACTAGTTTCCCTTTCACTAAAAGAAGACTAGCAGGGAATAACTGCATCAGAGCATCACCTGTCCCCAGTACAGTTTTCTTATACATCATCATCTCCTTCCCACTCCAGCATCTAATCCTCTTGCATCCAGTCCACACTCACTGTGTCCCTCTAACACTCTTGCTAGTTATGAGTCACTTGTCTCTCTCAGAGTTCTTACCATCTAGTTTGTATTATGAACAAATTTTAGGTAAATATAAACTCAATGAAAAATTACAATCATTTGAAACAACCTCGTAAGTGGCATCCTCTTTGTTTTCATTACCTGATCCAGTTGATGTTTGTTTCCTTTCCCAGAAACTGACACTTTGGTTAATAATCTCTAAGTGTCATTCTGAGCACTGTCCTTTGTCATGTGTTTCCAGTGTGCAAGTTCACAAAATATAGAATACAGAGAAAATTGGGTAATCTTTCTGATGCCTCATTTAAAAGCAGATTAAGGGCAACCATGATTAAAATTTATTTTGCAACTTTTGCAATAGGCAAAAGAACTCCAAGAATCTCAATCTGGAATTGCAGCATGCCCCCAAAAGAAATATGTAATTTGTCATCATCTGCCAATGTGTTAGTCATAATCATGTGACACACTTCAGGGCTGCTTTGTATTGTTGTTAATCATTGTCCTTTGAAGTCCTGGGTTATTAGAAAAAATATAGAACCTCACAAAGTACAGCGTTTTATTAATGTCACATTGCCTGCCTACCTGGTAGGGCTAAGGCTAAGGAGCGCTTTAGCCCTGCACTAGAAAGCACTTTGTCCCCCACAGGGATGTTTGGCAAATGGCATTAACCTCCCCCCCCCCACCATTTCACTAACAGCCTGAAACTTATCTGACAATTAAAGAGTGTTATTGTTAGGGGTAAGGAGGTCAGTTCTCAGGAGCAAAGCAAGGACTACCTCTATCCAAATGTGACTACCTCTATCCTGTATTTCCTCAACATCTTGTAACAACAACAACAACAAGTCCTGCAATGAGCACTCCAGAGGAACATGAATTTTCCTCAACATCTTGGCACCAAAGATGTGAACAGGCCTAGTATCCACGAACTGATGTGTGTAAATATGTATATTTACCTATATAAACTAAAGGAAAGATGAGAATGATACGTCCTAACAGTCAAAGGGAAGATAGCTTGACCAAACAAGCAACCCAATAAAAGTAAAATCAAACCAACAAAATTACAGCCGCCATAATATCTAGTGGGAAGGGAAACAAAATTTTCTGCAAATGACTTTGCTACCCCTGTTACCCAGGGCACCTGGGAACTGTCCTTTCATTCCTGTTGAAAGCCCTTCAGCTACACTAGGTTTTTCCTCTAACCACTGTGAGATTAGAATGCTGAACACATTTCGAATTATAAGAGGAGGAATTGGTGGAGAGTGCTCGGGTGTTACTTAACTCTGAGAAGGTAAATCCGATGGGGTGGCCTTGTTAAAATGCAGGAAGCTGACATAGGTGAGTGGGGTGGGCCTCACAGAAATCGGGATAAGATGGCAGGATAGTCCCTCAAAGTAGGCATTTTCACACTGAAAATGAAGGTTACTGTTGCTTAGTAATTTTCCCTAGATTTTGTTAGACATTCTGTGGACGCTGGTGTATTTCTCTTGTGGAACCGAGACACAGAATGGATGTCTGTTTCCCAGGCAAGCTTATTTCCTTACTTGTCTTTTGTTTTGAAACAGGAGACCAAAGGATCCCAGAAAAGTGATAATTCTAATGTTTGTGTTTCAAAATGCCAACAGCCAACACAGTCCATAACTCTCCGATTTGTGTGCTGCACTTATTTAATGTGGATCACTATGAAAAAGACGGCCCTTCACTTCGAAAATGAAGAGATACAGAAAGAGTCATTCTTAATGTAGCTAAAAAGAAGAGTTTTCTTTAATCTTGTCATACAAGGTCACAGTTTGCATTTGTAGGTGATGTTCCTGTACCTTTCTGCCATGGAGAGGAGAGCGTTTTATGAACTTCGTATCTTCTTTTTTCAGTAGGGTCTTCATGGTTGTGCCTCTGTCTCCACAGCCAAAGTAAAGCAGACACTGAAGGTAATTACCTAGATAATTAAGGGGAAAACTTCTCCTCTTTGCTGTCCCTGTGGAGCCTTGGCCTCCAATCAAACGAGGGAATTTGGGCGTCCCAAAGTGAATATTTTACTCTGTTTCTTTCTTCTTTTGCTGTGTGAGGTTGTAAACACTGTTTCTCTTTTGTTTTTTTCCGTAATATTCGTAAAAATTGCAATCTGGGTTCTATTGTTGGTGAGTGGACATTTGTAACCTAGTCATTTTTGTCTTTTCTCAGTTTAATTCTCATGCTGTAGTGCATTCATAGAACTTACTATTAAAATTGTTTTAAAGTATAAACCTGGGTTTCACTTCCATGTACAATACCATCTTGGTTCTTACTTTCGAATAGTTTCAATAATACATCCACAGAATTAAAATGTAAGCATCATTTAATTTGGGAATATTTCCATTCTGTTCCCATGGCACAAATCGCCCTGTGTGGTTTAACACTTGCGGAACTGTGTGTACTTTCACCAAATTTCTGCTCCTGACAGCCTAGTACCTGACCTGTGGAGGGATCAGCAGGGTTTTTGCTAAGATGTGTGATTTATTGCTTTATCAGGATCATAAAGCTTAAAGACGATAGGAATTACACCGGACTTGAGTTCGAAGTCCTCAGTTTGCCAATGAGCATAGGACTGTCTCATTTATAGAACTTAATAATTGTTACCTACAAAGAACAGCTAATTTTAGAAAGTCCATCTGTTACATGTAAATCCAAAATGACTTTCAGAGCAACTCCATGTTGTGAACGTTGCTTTAGGCAGGGTATTTTGAAACTACAGTTTGAAAATTAGCTTAGATTTCTAAAAGAGTATGATTTAATGCCTTCCTTTACCTGCCATATATTCTTTTGTTTGTTCATCGCGTATATAGTATGTGTAGCACATGAATGAGCTAATAGAAATCTTGAGGGCATAGTTTCTCCCTCAGATCACACACTTTGAAGGCAAAGAACTTCTATTTCTTTGTAAATACAGTGGTACTTCAGTTCATCAATTTAATTCTTTCCACCATTCTGGTTGCAAACTAAATTGGATGAGAACCGAAACAGATTTCCCCATGAGGTCAACATTGAACAAACCGTTGACTTTGATTAGATCCTTGTCCAATTCAGTTTGTGACCAGAATCGTGGGAAGGATCCAGTTCGTGAACCAGGTATCACTGTAATGTAAATACTGATCATATACTAATTATTCTGACAATTCAATGTAATTGACTTAGTTATCCCCATCGATAGTTGACGAGCAGAAGAAAGAGATGGCCTCCTAAAAGTCACCTCTAAAACTTCTTCAGTGAACATGCAGATACCTGACAGAACGTGCGTGCGGGCTGTGTTGGCAGCAGCCCTAGATGCAGCCCTGCTTGGGCCTGCTGAAAGTCCGTGTCTTAAGACTTCAGACTCAGGTTCCCGGTACATGAGTGTGAAATCCGGTCTGCTGAGCCCATCTGACCGGGAGCCTCAAAGCCATTCACCACCAAAGCTGACTGAACCGCCGCTGCAGGCCGGGGTTAAGTCTCCCTATTCACTCAAGGGGGTGTCCCTTGGTGCAAGAAGATGTTGCCTGGCAGCCTTGCTTTGTTCAAAGAATGTGAAAAATCTGTGTTCTTGTCATACATAGACTGCCCACACTTCTCCTTGGTCTCTTAACAGTAACTTTTTTACTTTTTGTAAGTAGTTTTTAAAAGGCATATGTGTTGAACTAGAGAGACAAGAATACGGTTGTCTAAAAACCCTTTTTATTGTTCTTCCTGTTTTAAAGTGAGTCTTGCAGAACATCTCCGTGTTCGTATGGTCGCAGTCAGCGTGGCTTTACCCGAGAGGCTTGCGAGGAGCTGGCCCTTAGCTCCTTTTGGGCTGTTCAGCCGCCTCCGGAGCAATCTGCCCGCCAGGCCGAATCTCCTTCTCCGCTTTCCCTCTTTTCCCAGAAAAGAGAAATAGCAGAGCGAGGACGTGTTGCCAAGTTTTAAGGGTGGTTTTCCCATCCAGATTCCTCGGGTTTCTTTCTGTGTAAATACAGACACAGAATGGCCAGCCGGTTATTGTTTTAATTGAAGTGAAGCACAGCGACACTAAGGGTGAGAAGACTTGCCTCTTGGTTTCTCAGAAGCGCAGTCCAGAGGCGCGGAGCTCCCTCGGTCGGGACTTTCGGGTCCCAGAGCAATCGGAAGGGTCTTGGGTGGGAACAGGCCCTTTCCCGGGCGTCTTGCCTTTTCTGCTTGCACTTGGGAAGTCCTGCGAGGCTTTCAGAAGCTTCCTAGGGGGTGGAACGAGCTTAAAGAGCGCTAGAAAGCCCTGCCGCCGCTCGGAGTGGAGACGGCGGCGACGGGCATCCTCGGAGGGCTGCAGGGTCCTGCTCTGCTCCGGCCACCGGGGACCAGCTCTGCTGGGTCACACTCCTCCTGCCTGCAGCAGCCCATCGCGGGCTGAAAGGCCGGCCGCACTAAACTTACCCTCCTTCAAGTTGTGGGCGCTGGGTCTTGTGTCCCGGTGATGGAACAGCTAACTAATACTCCTTCCCACAACGGGATTTATGCTTCCGTCGTCGGTGCTCACTACTCTCGCACCTCGGTCTTCGCTCTTTCTCTTCAGACCCGCTTCAGTCCTGCCGCGTCCACCGAGGCCTGTTGCCCGCTCTCCTTGGAACCTGTTCGGTATGAAAAGTTACCGTCTCTGAGACGAGATTACCTTTCCCGGCTGCTTTTGTTTGCATTTCCTAGATGGATTCCTCTGAATTGCCTCTTCTTTTTCATTTTAATTTAATTGCTTATTAGTGCATATTTCCCATACATAAGGGTTACATTCGTGGTGGGGAGCTGATACACACACAGGATACATCTTAATCCCTTTTTATCCCCCCTCCGCGTGCCTCCATCTCTTGGCCCCCTTCCCTTTGTAAAAGAGTTATCTCCCTGTTTTCTATTATCTGACTTTTACTTGGCTCTTCAGTTTATTTATACTTTGGGTTTCTCACATAGTAGAAACATGAGATATTTTAGTAGTCCCTACCATAGCATGTTATTAAAAAGGTGGAAAATGCTCTTTTAACCTTTTAGAGTCCTGCAGGTTCCACATCAGCAGAGGCTAGTGAGGTGATAATGTACCGAAAATGCTTGCCTTCCTTGTAGGCTGCCTGGATGTTCACAGTCAAATACATCAAAGTTCCATTTTCATTTTATGTGCAATTTGGTACTGAATGATCTCCAAGCCTATTTACTCTGCCACAGATCTCTCTCCAAAACGACTCGGGACCTTCTGCAATTACTAAGTATTGGAACTACTACAAGTAGCTTCTCTCAACTATGTTCTCTTGGATTGTCTTAAAATGAAGGATTTTTATTTATATCTATTTAATATATTTCATGTGCTCCTTTAAACAGGAGACTTTTATCCTATTTTGAAATAACAGTTCCCAGATTTTCTTGGTAGCAAAACATTTTAGAATTTAACTAAGAAATCCAGAATTGAGTTGTTTGAGAGAGGGCTTAAGACAGAACTTGGTAATTCACTTTAAGAGTGGACATCTTATGGGGGGGAGACATGAACGGAACACCACAGTTAGGCTTGAGATGTACTTTTCATTAATCTTTCACGAGGTGTATCTCTGGGGGTTAGATTTAGGGTTGGAGTTTCCAAGATACTTGTCATGAATTTTTTCTATTAACTTGAACTTCAAGAATCAGAAAAGGTAAAAATAAAAAATTTTAGGGAAAAAAGTGTAGACTGAGACTCAGGAAATAAGCAGATGTTAGTCAAAGTGTTGACCAGAAAGTGTTCTTGTTGGTATTGGAGAGGGAAATGGCGTGCACGAAGACCCCAGATTCCCAGAGAAGGAGCTGGCAGGAGATAGAATGAGGAATAATCAAACCCATTCGAAGGCGCAGCCGTTAGCACAGAGGACAGCGGAGGTGTGCGATGGGAGGCTGGTGTGGAAGGGAAATAAGCGGGGCAGATACACATCCAACTCCAGAAAAGCCACCTTCTTTGGAGAGTGTTGGCCGTCTGCTGAATGTTTCAGAATGGAGTCGTGTGAGTAGAGCAGACTTTCAGTCATCGAAGTTTTAGTGCTGAGAAGGAATTTAAAGAGTGTGGAGTTGACAGCACCACGACCACAGTGGCTTGGGAGTGGGTAGCCTGTGACAGCAGAACCCAATCTGTAGATCTACCCTGGTAAAAATTCCAGGTTCAGTGCATATTATCACCTACCAGGTGAGGTTTCTGATCTGGACGTGTAGATTGCTAGAAGTGAAACTCTCTTAATTCTTCTTTGTCACTTCAGCAGTAACTGAACAGCAATGTGTTGATTTTGGCTGGTTCTGCAGCAGATCCACCTGGCCTCGCGGAGCGGACTGGGCCTCAGTAGGTCTTAATTTCCACTTGTTACTAAGATGTTTCTTTGGTGAGAACTCTACATAGACTCAAAGTATAGGCTACTCATAGATGCTAAGAAAGGGTGACAGAAAATGACACTGTATATTATACAACTGTAAACTTTTGTTTGCTTTAAACCTCTGGGTAATATCAGTTGACAGGAGTCAAATAAACTAATAAAGCGGCTCCGACGGGTGGTCCTATCAAGAAGTGTTAGAAATGTGTTACTCAGGCTCTTACTGTGCACATGTTACCCAGATTCTCAGTTCCAGGTTGGCCTGGCGATGTAGTGCGTGTTGCCCTTAGTCTAGCAGAGCTATAAAAAACACAGTACTCCGCTCCCAGTGAGCCCTACAGGGGACCGCGGCATTTATGTGACATTGCTGCTCAGGCCACGAATCCTCCTGAGAGGATTCTTCAGCCATTTACAAATTTCTTTACATGAGTTCATTATACATGTCCCTAGAAAGCAGCGAGTCCAGATGTGGGGCTAAGTTCAGAGCTTTGGGCACACATTAACACACTTTATTCTTCTCCTGGAAAATCTGAAAATTATCTGTAACAGGCACAAAGTACCTACTACCTGCTGGGCATTGGTGCACTGAGAGGGTAGCAAACAAAGCGGTCTTTTACATCTTCTCTTAGTGGGGAGACAGACAATAAATGTATACATCAAGGGTTAAATAGGAAAAGGCTATATGCAATTATTTCAAAGCTTTGAGAGCATACAATTTTCGCATAACTGCTTAATTCTATTGTTTTACCTATTCATTTCAAGAGATAATGGATTAACATGGTTTTATTCCAATAACTATTTATAAATGTAAGATGTAAGCTAGATTTGTCCTATGAGCCGTAGTTTGTTGACTTCCAACACAGATCACTAAATAAGCTCATTCTACGATAGGGCAGGATAATGAGGAAGAGACATACTGGATGTGGATGCTTTCCATAGGATGGTTGTAGAAGACTTACTTGGGATTAGGTTAAATCAATGTTTAAGTGATTAAAGAGTGTGTTGTGATACCATCTATTTATCTCTTAACATGTAGAGAAAGCTATGAAGTTAAGTTACGGGTTACCCTTTTATAGAAGGCAGGAACTTCTGTAAGCACATGCTGACTCATCCAGAAAGTCAATAATTATTGCACAGTTTTTGAAGAGAGTGTCCACTAATAGCTTCCCATTATTCTCCAGCCTCCACCAATTCATTCATACCTCTGACTTGTAGTATTTACCAAATGATGCTACTCAGTTAACACTGAGAAATGTAACATTACCCAGTGTATGTTGGCATATGCCACCTGTGAGGTGGACAGTGTTTTATCCCAGTTCTTGTCCCGGCTTTCTCCTTTGGTGTTTGTTCCTCTGTGATTGGCATATGCTACCTGTGTGGTGGACAGTGTTTTATCCCAGCTCCTGTCCTGGCTTTCTCCTTTGGTATTTGTTCCTCTATGTTTGGCACATCAGAACAATTGGGCTATCATTTCATGAGGATCAGAAAAGTTAAAAGAATACAGTTAGAACTTCAACAAGAAGTGCCTCAGGTTGACAAATTTCTTTAATAATGAATCAACAAAAGTTAATTTGGACACATCAAAAACATTATTTGGAGAGAGAAGAAGGGCAAACTTCTGAATCTGAAGTATTCTCTCTGATAAGGCTTGTAGTGTTAGTTGTTTTGTGTGTAGTTGTTAACTACTGACCTACAAAAAGGAAACTCTGAGAATTCAGGTATATCAATAACCTATGATGTTTGGCTCTCTTGGTTAGAACCCATTTCCTATTTACAAAAACAAGGCAGCTCACAGACAGTGTTGATTTAATTTTACATTAACACACTCTTTGAGGCTAAAGCAAATCTAACTGGTCTTCAGTGTGAAAATAAAACATAAAATCTGTTCTTAGAGTTATTTCTAAACACGACTTGTCTCCAATCCTAAGATAACACAAATGTATATGTTGATTATGAGAATGTTATGTTTTCTAGGATTTGACATTTTCAGTGATGGAAGGTAGCTCTATTAGTAAACAGAAATACCACTGCTAAAATCAGAAGCTGTAAATAGGATGAGATTGTTGTTTTCTAAGACTATTGACGTACTAGAGCAATGCGAATATAGTCATGAAAGTGAGGTACCTCCTAGCACATTTTGGAAGTAAGGTTCGGACTGTGCTCTGAGTTGTCTCAGAGTAAACACTGTGGCTGCGAGCAAGGGTGGTGAGTATTCTTGCGGCGAATGGGAAGTGGATTTGTGTGTAGAATAATTTGTCAGACAGTGGATAGCATCTCATGTGTAAGGAGCCATGAGGAAGCATGGCTTCCGACCTCAAATATCTAGGTGGAAAGAGACTCAGGACTTAATGACACAGAGGGAAAGAGAGAAAATGAAAGATGCCATGAGACAGAGCTTAACTTAAACCACAGATCTAGCCACTCCCTGAACTGTTTGCTGGGCAACTATAATGAACTGGGCACTTTTCCCAGCACTGAGGAATTTAGACAGGTGAGACCAACGTGCATTGTCTTTGTCTGGATGGCTTTCAAAGCGAAGGTGGAAATTCACCAGTGTCTTGAGGGAACAATGGAATTTGAGTATTGAGAGCAATTGTGGAGGACCAGATCTCCACACGACAGAAGAGTAGGAAGCACTCGGGGATGTGTGAGTACAGAGTGGGCCAGGTTGGTATAGACTATGCAGAGAACTGAGAGACAAAATAATATGCATGTAGCTGTCCACTTTCTGTTAATGACACTATAGCAAGGAAAGGCAAGTGGTAAAGAAAAGACTTCTCTTCACTCATGGTTCTGCAGGTCAGAAGTTGAGGAGACACATCTCATGTTAGCTTCTTTACCAGAGTGTCACACGGAGACCGGCAGTGCTTGTACGTGACTCCTCGTCTGTCTGCCCCTTCTTGTAAAGACAGCAGTGTTCCATAATGGGGACGCTGTCTGATGGCCCTGTCCAGTCGCAGCAGTCACCTTCCAAAGGCTCCACCTCTAAACACTATAGTCACAGTAACTTTCCACCCTCTTAACGCCTCGCAGTGGGGCCTGACAACAAAATGGATTTGGGTGGGGACAAACCATTCACATCACAGCTAGGAGGAAGACCGGGCCAGGGGGAGTTGTAAAGGGACTTGAATGTGAAGGCAAAAACAAGTGACATTTAACTTTAGGCTACTGGACAGAGTGAGCTACTGAGCAACAATATGATAAAATTCAAGTTTAAGACCAGCTGGCAGAGTCTCTGGGTATCATAATAGGCTGGAGCAGAAAGGAAAACAATACTGCCAACTAGAAGGCTACTGCAACTGTTCGTGTGAAATGATAGTTAAATAAAATGGTAGCAAAGAAAATAGGAAAGGGGGAGAAAATAAGAATTTTGGTTGAGCATTCCTAACCTAAAAATCCAAAATCTGAAATACTCTCAAGTACAAAACTTTTTAAGCACTAGATTATGGAACCTTTCAGGTTTTTTAAAGGGATGTTCAACTCATAAAGCCTATAGAAACATTAAAAATACCCTGCAAAACTCTGAAATTTGAAACACTTTGGACCCAAGCACTGCAGAGAAGGGATTCTCAAACTATAGCATTTCGAGGGTACAGTTGATTAGATATGAATGGAACAGAAGGAAGAGGCAAAGTGGAAATTAGAATTTTGAAATAGTGATTGCTTAGTAGACACTGCTTCTCCCCTAGGGAGGAAAAAATTAGCTGAGGAAAGAAGAAAGAGTTTCTAAGGTCAAGGGATTCTGCTATCAATTTTGCTGCTGGACCTCGATCAAGTTATTTATAACCTCTGCAGCTGTGACTCATCTATAATGTGAATTACAGGACTCATCATTAAATGCTGATCATTTATTCAGCAGATACTCCACAAGTTCTTTTCTAGCTTTGGGGATTTGAGAAATGCTAAGACAGGGTCCCGGCATTTACAAAGTCCATTCTCTAGTAGAAATGGAATTGTTCCAAGTGAGCAAGTACACAAGGTGATTTCGGGTCCTGAAAAAGGTTAGAAGGAGATTTTGGTGCATTCAGGAGTACTGGAGCTCCGGAGGGGTAACTCTGGGTAAAACCTGAAAGGATGTGATATTTGAAGTGAGACCGAAATCCTGAGAAGGGGCCAGACTTAAAAAGAGCAGGGAAAGGGATCAAGAGATGGAAGAAAAGGAGTAGAGAGGGGGACAGAAAGAGAATTAAGACCACCGGTGATGGACTTGTACCAACTCCCCACAAGGAATGTAATTATTATCTACTACAAACTAGTAAGAAAAAAAAAAAATACAGGCTGGAAAAAAGGGCAAAGAATACAGTTTAAAAACGACAAGAAAAACTAGTACAAAACTTGACTTACTTGAGGAACACCATAGCAAACTTTTTTGGTTATATTTGAACAATTCTGAAAAATTGGACCAATTTATTAATGCACACCCATGATGCTAATATTTAGTTGTCAATCTGTATGTGGAAGTTATAGTAGATTTAAGCCAAGCATAGTGGGACATGCCTGTAATCCCCCAGTCTGGGGGAGACTGACACAGGAGGATTGCAACTTTGAGACCGGCCTGAGCAACTTAACAATTTAGTGAGACCCTATCTCAAAATAAAAAAAAATTTAAAAATACTAGGGGTACAGCCCAGAGCAAAGGCCCGGGAAAAATCCTCAGGAAAGAAAAAGGAGCGAGAAAGAGAGAGAGAGGAGAAGAGAAAGAATATATGTATCAAATTATATAATTTGATATATATATAATTATATAATTTGATATATATAAAATTTGATATATGCATGAATATGTTCATATACATATATATATTTATGTTCATATATATCCATATTATATAAAATTCGAAAGGGACACCTGCCCTCTAGTGTCACCCGTGGCTTCTTCAGTCCTGTAGCAGGCTTGTCTCAGCTCCTTGCTCAGTACCACAGAGTAAAGAATGTGTTTATGCACATTTTTCTGTGAAACACATTCATATTTCTGCGTGTAGGAAGCAAGAAGCAATTCCAGGCAGGCAGGTTGGGTTGAAGAGGAGAAGCAGATTTATTTATTTGTGTATGTAGATGAGTAGGATTGGAAGCAGAGAGGGACAAGGAATGTTCTGTGAAGAAGGATGACTTGCATATTTCAGTTTGGTCTGTTCATTCTTATATAAACTAGGGCAAAACAATGAGCCCATTGAGTGTTATCTTTTTTCACTTCAGTCTTTTTTTTTTTTTCTTTTTTGGGTTAAAAAAAAGCAAAAACAAAACTAGAGTCAGGGAAGACTGATTTTTGTGGTGGGGCTTTAAATTCTCTTCACCTACAAGAAAATTCTGAAAAAGTGGATCCTGGAATGTTCTTGTTTGTTCACGTTCCCCATCACCCTCTCGGTGTGTGCCCAGCCCCTGGCACTGAAGGTGACAGGGGACAGTAGAGAATAGTGTGGGAATCGGGAAGCTGCCCCTCTCCGCCTGGATCCGAGGTACTTGCTTAGCTCCAGCCACCCTGCATTTCCCTGTGCTGCTTCCTCTGGCAGCCTTCGGGAGACACAGTTCCTCTTCTTGGGACGTCGTTCCTCTCTGTCTGGTGCCTGACGTCTCGTTTTAACATTTTATCTGTCACCCCTAATGTTCTGTTCTGCGATAAACCTCCCTTCTTCTTGGAGTTGGGCCCCTGTTAGATTAGGTTTCCTTTTAAGGGACAGTCAACCCAAGCACCCTGCACTTTGCATTTGAGACATCAGCGATGTCACAATTAACCTTTGTTGTATTTTCGTTCTTTGCCATAAGGGCCCTGGCAGGTACAACTTGCGCTGCAGTTGCTCCCCATTGCTTTGCCTGATACAGGAACTATGTTGGTTCATAATTGTGTGTCAGATGGATTGAGCTAAAATACACAAATATTATTTAGACATAACATAGGGCTTCTGAAAGTTGGGAAATTCTGAAAACAAAGTTAGTTAGGATTAGACTTGGCTGAAACAGAAGTAAGTGAAGCAGCGGCGATTTAATGAAGAAGAGAGTTTATTTCTCATCGTGAAAGCTCGCTGTAGGGTCGGCTTGATGCCCCTGCCTGCCAAGTCCTCCCAGACTTCTTGATTCCTCCATCACAGTGTGCTGCCATCGCTAGTCATGGGTCTCAGACACGCGTGGCCCCACGTAGCTCTGTGTCTCCGGGTGAGAGACGGAGAGAAGGAGGAAAAGCACGTTGTCATTTGACCCTTGTGCTTAAAATGTATTAACTACACCTTCAACATGTCACCAAATGTCATTTCAGGGCAGTTAAGAAAGTAGTTTGTATCCTGGCCACCTCTGCCCAAGTGAAATTGCTGTTTCTCTAGAGAACGCAAAGAGATGCTCGATGCTAAGTCCTGGTAGGAGGTTGGGACACGTGTCCCAGTGATTGGTCACTTTAATGACCACTCTGCAGATTGCTGTTATTAGTTTGAGCTGTAGATTTAAGACTTTGAGCCTATAGTTTATAATAAGAGATAAAGGGACAAGAGTCACTAATATTGAAACAGTATGTTTCTTAGTCATTTTCCCTATTGCTGAGACACAGTACCCAATACCCACAATTTAAAGAGGAGGGTTTGATTTGTTCTCACAGTTTGTAGAGGTCTCAGTTCATAGTCGGCTGACTCCCAGGCCAGGCAGTGCGGCACGGGGGCATCTCAGAGGAAAAGCTGCTCACCTTGTGTTGACTCGGAAGCAGAGAATGAAGGAAGGAGCTGGGGAGACAGAGAAACCTGTCCAGACCACGCTCCCAGACCCACCACCTCTTCTAACCAGATCCCACCTCTTCACAGCAAGTCAGTTGTAAGTCCTCACACTTCATTCACCTTCCACACCCCATTTATGACCACGGGAGGCTCATGGGGGACAAATATAGCAGCAGCCTATGTTTATTCAATGCCTGATCATCTTCAAAGCACCTGAATTAAGGGACTGGAGCTAGTAATACCCTCATAAAGCTAGACGGATTCATGGACAAGAACTTGGGAAATAAACAGATCAAGCTAGAGACGGAGAAGCTGTAAGTGGCAGAGTCAAGACTGAGCCATGTTCCTTTTTTCCATTCTTTCCTGTCTCCAGAAACATGTCAAAGCCTGGTAAGAGACTGTGTGGACATACGGTTGCGAAATGGTACATTTCCTGTGCGTCTTTCCGGTAAACCAGGCAGTCCTGGAGGGGCGCATACACCATGGTATTTACTGGACAGCCTGTATCTTTAATCATAGTACACAGAGAAATTATTGCTGAAAAACCAGAAGTGCGGAGTGACAGAGTATGTGGTATGTTGACAAACAAGGGACATCTCCCCGATGGATGCAAAAGGTGTTCTGCGGTCTACACTCTAGTGTCACTAAGCAACCAGGAGCAGACTGTTTTGTATTCTGAGCTATTCTGGGTGGGGTGGGGGGTGTCACTTAGAAGCCCCTTCAGTGCCAGGCCATGCGGAGAGCTGGATTAAATGACATTGGAGGATCTTGCGGCGCCTTTCATGGGGAGCTTCCTGGCATGTGTCTGCGCCTCTCCTGTTGTGGCAGGTCACGTATGAGTGCAGCTGCCGCTCTGCCTGATTCAAAATTTTTCATTCACAGGTTTAATTAAAATTTCTAGCAAGCACCATCTATCATTCTCCTTTGTAATTTTCCTCTCTCAGAGAGAACAGCTCCGTGCTCATTACCTTTTACATGGTTATGTTGCCTTTGTTTCTATAGGAAGAGATTAGTAACCCCTTTAACAATTCCAGGCTTTGCGTTGGGAACCTTAATGCCAAACAAATAATAATTGTTGGTCTGGGATTTGAGTTAAAGGTAAGTGAATAATAAGCCTTGAAGTCTATTATTTAATTCAATGTAATACATACAGTGTATGTGTGTGTATATATATATATATATATATATATATATATACAGTACAAAAATATAATATCAGCAGGAAGTATTTTTATAATCATCTACTAGTTCTCCCCTTGGGTCTCAGGCCAAACCAGTTTAATAACTGTTTCTTTACACAAATCACTTTGTATTCTGTGGAATGTGTATGTTTTTGATCAGTTAAAATCGGGACTAAGTTATTTCTTAATAAGTTTTCTGAGCTATTCTTTGGCATCATAATGGAAAAAAATGGAGATTTGGGTATAAAACCAGAGATGGAACCCTGGTATGATCCTGTCACTTGGAGTGAGTTATACCAGCACCGTCAGGGTGAATTCCCTCATTCAAAGGGGATTAATAACATCTATGACATACTTGTTTGGATAACTAGAGAAGATTCCTAGTTGAAGGTACATGTTTTCTTCTGAATAAAAGGTCATTATCATCATCAATGTTACTGTTATAATCTTTTTATTTTTGAAAATCTTGAGATTTAAAAGAAAAATAAAATAAAAGGTTTCCTTAGTTTTTGGCCAGTTAGTAAGCACAATTTGAGCCCTCCACAAGGTAAAGATCCATTTGATCTGGGGTCATATTCTCTATCATAGTCGACTTGGGGACATCATATCATTAAGAATTCCTTGTTGTCAGTTGAAAAAAGAAGAAGAAAGCTTGGCAGTGATGATGTCTAAGGTACTTCCAGGTAGTTTATCTTCTTCACTGCCAGCCAGCAACCCCAGCTCAGCTGTTCAGGGTTTTCTGGCAAGTCACATCCCTGATTTTCTGGCTGCTAATGTTTCCTTACCCTCAGAATGGACTAAAAGTAACTGTCTTCCAGATCGTTGTACATAAACAGCCTAGCATATTGTACAAATAATTTACACTGTAAGCAGCAGCTTCTCACTCAAAGAATCCATCTGACCTTCCTCACAATTAAAGTTTGCTTTCATTGTGTGCGCTGTGGGTCACCACTGGCCCTCCAGCATGGGCTTTGACAAACATGGTCCTGCCAATGTGTTTTTATAAGCAGTCCACATCGTCTGTGCATCTTGTATCTTCTCCTCCCATGTGAGGCAGGTGACCTTGGTGTCTGAGTTAGCCCTCTTGTCAGGCTTCCTTGCTGCTGTTGCTTCTAACTGCAAAGCCTGAGATCATGGTTGAGATTCATCTGCAGACTTTTCTGTATCTTCTGGAATGGCCGCAAAGACTCCAGAGAATGAAGAAAAGAAAAGAGAAGAAAACCCTTGGTTGAATTGCAAAGGCAGGCTGGGGATTTAACTCAGTGGTTAGAGTGCTTGTCTCAGAAGCACAGGGCCTGAGTTTGATCCCCGGCACACACACACACACACACACACACACACACACACACACAAAGAAAGCAAGGGCAAGCTTACTTGGGACAGACAAAAATGAAGAAAAGAATAGAGAAAACTCCAAAGCTCATCTGTTGCACTCTAATGCTGCGTCTCCAGTGCGTCTGGATGCCAAGGACAGCTTGTTCGGCCTTTGTGAGTTGGGACGTTTGTCATCTAATCCCAGCCTACTCTGTAGATCACAGATGAACACTGCACGTCATTGCCAAGGGAAAATGAAAGAGCAACCACAGTGATGATAACAAAACCCCACAGCCCTCAGGAAGTACATCCTTATAGTCTGCACAGAAAAAGAAGGTCAACAGTCTAAAGCGTCCCGTGGCCTGCCGCCTCCTCTTGTTCCGTCTGTCCTGCGTGCAAGGCTAACCTGTCCTCCTGAACTCCTGCCCGGCCTTTCTCATTCGTTCTCTGACACAGCATTCCATTGGAGACTCACTCTTGACACATTCTTATTGTGCAGGAGACGTGCTTGCCCAGGATGGGCCAGATGGCGCCAAGTTACCAGCTGTTCAATATTCAAGAACAATACGATACACAGAACAGAAGGGCAGACACGTTGATGCGAGGACCTTGGTGTCTTGGGAGCCAGGGAAGCCCCTACTCACCCCCAGAGCTGTGCCTTAACCACTGGTGTGGATGAGAAACTTCCTCAGATGGTCTTTGCTGGGTGCATCTCCACCTTCACTTTTCTACCTCTGCAGTACTTGGGTTTTTGTTTGTTTTTGTAATTCACCGTTTAAAGTACTGGAGGATGTGCCACCTTCACACACAAGGGTGGCTAGAACATCTTCCCAGTTCTCTTCAGGGTGACCAAACTATAGGAAAGCAAGTGACCACACGTTGATTGACATCGCGGGCTTCCCTTCTGTGAGAGAAATGGCTTTAGAATTCTGGGACTTGTCAATCTGTTTGCCACACTCAGGAGTTGACCTCATGATCATACTGAGTTATGTGGACCGATTCGGAATGGATTCTGAACATAAAGGAGTGAAACCATTCAAGGCCAACTTCCTGACTAAGCCCCTCGAAAGAACTCAGTTTTCCATGGAGAGACTAAGCCCTGACTTCTTACAATTATGTTTGTCCAAAGACAGATTTTGCCTCCCATCCAGCCACCTCTGAATAACCTGAAATACTCTCTCAATACTCTTTCATAGCTCTGTTCAAATAATCCCAGACCTCTCCAGACTTCCATTTCTGAAAGGGGATCTGCATTTGCATCAGTTGGGTTAAAGATTTGTACGAATGAACTTTATTTGAGTTGATGGCAACTATATTATTTTTAAGCAAGTCGACCCATAGAAATACTAGTAAAAATTACAGAGTGCCTTGGAGCAGGTTTTGAAGATTAATGTGTAAGATTAGCTATGTATCTGATTACTTAACACAGTACCCTGTGTTGATTCATTTACTTGTTGAGTGATAAATAAGCATCTACACACTTAGTCACAAAACGCAAAATTATGACTTGTTCATTATATACAAGGCTCGGTGTTCAGGAGTATTAAATAAAATATTAGTAATTAGTAATAGTAATAGGATTGATATTAACAATAAATCATATCTAAAGAAATACCTTGGAAACTTTGTTGCATTCTAAAGGAATGTAAAGTTGCAAATGCATATAAAATAATGAGGACAGAAATAATTTCTTGAATCTGTTGCTAGTTTCTGTGAATGTTGATCTTGCATAAAGGCTGACTCTTCATGGAAATAGGCAGAAACAGTCTCTTGCTGGGTCATGGAAGTCACAAAGTTGATGACAAAAGCATCAGACACAAAGGATGCGGCGCTGTCAATGTTGCTATGTTGCAAACTCCTATCTCCTTCTGTACTAAACATCACACTCCTACCTTTCTCTAGAAATAGGTGGTGTTTGGAGTTTTGTCTTTGATAACTGACAAAAGAAAGCCTTTGTGTACATAAGCTATGTGGCTATATACAATAGAGTGCAGTACGCGTATACATATATAGTGACTTCTCCGTAGTGCATGTAAAAGTGCGTGCATGTAAACATGTGCATACATGCATACATTTGTTATCTTCGCACAGATATTTGGGAGCGAAAGATAGATTTATTCTGAAAACAAGGCAACTTGAAGGTTTTGAACCTGGTAAAACAAATAGGAGAAACTGGTAAGAAATGTTCTAGAAGATGTTTACTTCTTTTGTTTCAGTAGACTTTAAACAATGCAACCCTACGTTTTTTGTCAGGGCAAACCCACGCACTTGTGTGCTGCCGCCACCTAGTGTCTATGTGTGATAACTGCAGATATGCAAGGTTGGAAAACAGCTTGGTCCTTTTGAAACCATCGTTAGATGATGTTGGGGTCTGTAAGCAGGAATGTATTTATCCCCATTACCTTTTAAATTTGTACTGGTCCATGTTTGCAGTACATAGCACATCTTAGTTCTGTTCACTTCCCTTGCTCCTCCCTCTCTCCTCCTTCCCGTCATCTGTTGGTCCCATTCTCATTTGCAAAAGATCTATCCTTACATTTTAGAGAAGGTAATATTTACTAGCTGGCTGTCCCCAGTGGAATAGTTTCCTGGCTTCTTTCTGGACACGAGGTTCCTCTTCGTTTAAAATGTCAGAGTGCCTGCCCCGCCGTACGGGAGATGTGCGTGCTGTCCAGCTGGAACTTCAGCGGCGCCCAGCTGCTCTACGAGGGAAGGGAACGCGGCCACCACGTGTCCTCGACTGTGTCTTCATTCCCACAGGGAATGTGATTTTGAGCCGTAATCAGACAGCAGTAAAAGTGACAAAAAAAAAAAAAAGAACCGAGAAATAAGAGAAATGAGAAATTACCGTTAAAATCGGGGAAATGCTTAAAATGTGAAAATTTCCCATTGACTGGATAGGTTTCCATATAACTTGGCTTCTTCATATAAATAGTCACACACAGAACTGGGTTTCGCAAACTCTGTGCTGTGGACATATTGAAAGAGAAATGTCCTTACTGGGAACTTGGGCACCTCTGTGTGTGTCATTGGGGTTTCCAGAACACTCCTGGCCCTTGCCCACCTCGCCCTCGGGTTGTTTTGCTTCCGCTGAGGTGCTGGGGATAGAAGCCAGAGTCTGCACACTGTGCTACCTCCCCAGCCCTTTTTTATATTTTATTTTCGAGATAGGGTCTCTTTAAGTTGCTAAGTTGCCCGGGCTGGGCTCAAACTGGGATGACAGCTTTGGCCGAAAACATGTCCTGGAATTGCTAACTGTGCCTTGGGTTGAGACTCATTAATATTAGAAGCATGCTATAATAATTATATAAAGTTGTGTTAGCTTTCCCATCACTGGGATACAATACTCGACACCCACAACTTGAAAGGAGGGAGGTTTAATTAGCTCATGCTTAAAGGAGATTCAGTTCATGGTTGGCAGGCTCCAAGGCAGAAATGTCAAGGGAGAAGGGTGTGTTGGAGCAGAGCTGCTTTGTTCGTAGTGGCCATTAGGCAAAGCAGAAGAGTGCCAGACAGGAGCAGGTGAGGGACTGGACATGATACCCAGAGTCAGGCCTCAGGACCCACCCAGACACACCCAGGAATGAGCACTACTTTCCTGCCAGGCATTTCTTATGAAGTTGACATACCCAGATTAATGGTCATGAAAGCATTTTTATATTTTTAGTCTAGGGTTTTAAATAATTGGAAAGAAATCTTTTATGATATCTGGTGGATTACTGGAAAATTCAATCAATCCATTCATGTATTTACTCGTTCACCTATGTGGGAAAAGCAGTACCATGTAATAAGAGGTCTGAGTTTGAATGCCAGCAGATTCACTGGTTCAGCAGCGATTCTCTGCCTCCTCTCTTGTGTGTCTGCACTCTAGAGACAGGGGACTCCTACGGCTGACTTTCTGAGCTCTCTTTCCTGCCAGGCAGACATACGAACTTAGTGACCAGCAACTATAAGGGGATATCAGAAAGAGAGCCACGACTGGCACTATTCTTCTCATCTTTGTGCTAATTTAAAACTGAGACACAATGACTTCAGCTTACCGCTGCCACCTTATGACCTTATGTATCCGATCCTCAGCATTGCTACCTACTAAATTTGTGATTAAATAAATTAACATCTCTAAGTTCCATTTCTTTCAACTGTGGACTGGACATTATGATTGTACCTATTTCATAAAACTAAAATTTTAAGTGACATATCACATCCGATATCCTTATCATGGTGTTTGCCAATTAGTAATCAATGAGTGATTATTGGTTACATTTAATAGACATTTTTAATTCCTGTCATGTGACAGGAATTGTGGTGGTTACTATGGAAATATGGTGGTCTACCCATGATTTTTCCCAGGTAGATTAGGATCGTCTTGGGAAAATTCATAATAAAAATATATATTTTGATCACTATTGTTGAGTAAAGAAAAATACAGTGTCCTATTACATGTCATTTTTGTTGCTATTGATATTAACTCTGCAGAGATGATTTCAAGGAATCAAGCATTAGTCAATAACCAGCTGAATTAGAGAAAGTTCATTTTCCTGAATGTATAACAAACCCTAGATTTAAAATACACATACAAGGTGTGACCCAAAACCACAGGGAATGTTTACATTTTAAAAATTTTGTTATATTAAAAGACATATTGCCATTAGTCCACCTCAAAATACTCATGCTTGCTTCCAATATGCTTATCTCACTGTTCTTGCCACTTTCTGAAGCATTTCGGGAAGTCCTCTTTCATGAGTGTCTTTAGTTGTGTTGTGTGGCTATTTCAGTGTCCTGAAATGATTAAAAGTGTTCACCTTTCGTGGTCATGTTGATTTTGGCGAAGAGCTGGAAAGCACAATGCCAGATCCAATGACTGAGGCAGCCAGATACACTGTTATGTGTTTACTAGCTTCTCTTTCAGTACAAACACTCAACAGCAACATTCACCCTGTATCTTATCACCCCCTAGAAAGACACTCAGGAAAGAGGACTCCAGAAGTGCTTCAGAAAGTGGCAAGAATGGTGGCATGAGTGTGTTTGAAATGAGGGGATATTTTGAGGGAGATTAATGACAGTGTGTCTTTTACTGTAGTGAATTTTTTAAACACTGATTGTATATTTTGATCAAACTGGTATCTGTACCATTTTATTCATTCTTTGAAATTAATCACCAGAAAGAAAGATTTTTGTCTATGAAGGCTGACTGAGCTGTAAAATGAAACGTTTAGAGTGAAGATTCACTATAACACGTTAATTAGTCGAGTGTGGTGGCACATGCCTGTAGTCCCAGAACTTGGGAGGCTGAGGCAGGAGGATCACCACAAGTTCGAGGTCAGCCTGGGCTACACAGTGAGTTCAAGGCCAGCCTGAGCTATATAGTAAGACTCTGTCTCAAAAAAAAAAAATCCACACATTAATTATGCCAAAGTATTTTTCTAACTTAGTATTATTTATAGACATGGCTTTCAGAGCCCATCCTAAAAAATACTCTAAAGTGACCAAATATTTGGTAAACCCCTTTTCCTTGTGTGTCGCAGCTGCTGTCCCTGTTAAATGGGTTATGCGCATCCCACCCATATTTCCTAGGCCATGTCACATCAGAGACGACGGCGGCCCCCTTCTGTGGGTCAGTGGTGTATTCTGGGAAGGTGACACATAAATCTGTTTGGAGATGAGATGAGAACGAAGTCCGTGGAATACTGTCAGAAATACTCTGGCAGACTCTAGCAACCCCAGCCCTCCGAAGCCTCTCTGGCTGTGCACCTGAAATGGCTGCTAGAAGGGCCTACTGTATCTGCTCTCCTGTCTGCTCAGTCACCACCGTGCAGCTAGAACGAACTTGTAAAACACACACATGCTCGCTCGTCCTCAGAATCTTTAGAAGGTGTTGCACTGACTTTGCAGACCAGAATCCTTGCGTGGCTCTGTGGGGCTCCCGCCCAGCTCCTTTGATGACCTGCCCTCCTTTGTTTTCTTCGACATCATCCCCACCGACACTTGGGCAACCTCTTCAGTGAATCAAGACTGTTCACATCACAGTCGTGTCGTTGTTCCTGGCCTGCCCCCTCCTTCACCGCCAGATTAACACATACTTATTTTTGAAGGTTTCCCACAGGAGGATCACCTTCTTGGACTTACTACACTGCCAGTGGTCCTGAAGACCCATTTATGTTGCACGTAAGAGAAAACTGTGGTGGCAGTCACTTAAATGTCACATTATATTACGTGCAGTTCAGAGATTGTTACTGCTGATTTTGGCTCACCAGCACAGGGATCCCATTGAAGACAAAGGGTCTTTCTGTCTCTACTCTGGTTCCCTTACTGTGTGGGCTTCATGTTCACGTTTCTCCCTCATGGCAGATGGCAGCTGCTGCAAGCTGGAGTCATCATGTCTGAGTTTAAAGTGGGAAGAGGATGGAAAGACGTTCCCATCATGGCTTCCTTACAGATACCTTACAGCTTGTTGGCTGGTAGACTCACATGGCCACCGAGCTGCAAAGAGAGCTGAGAAAGTGCATTCCTAGGGTCCCCTGCCTCTAGAACAGAGCCAAAAAAGGGCGAAGGAGGCCGAGACAGATTGCTGAGTCTGTGAACCTAAGTCAGCTGATGAAACATGGTCTTTGTCCCTTATTCTCTTGGATTCGTGCTTAATGATGTTCATCATAGTTTTGTTTATTTTTTCAAGATCCGTTTACTTAATAGACTTTTATGCTTCCTGAATACAGGAAAGTGTCAGATTTATTCTATGTGATATAACCAATGGTTAATACATTATTCATTAGACAGCACTTACTTAGTAAATGTCTTTGAAATGATGAATAAAGAGTACAGAGAGTCTAAGGTTGGCATTATGGAAGATAAGAGAGTAAGGAGTAAGTAAAACTCCTGTACAAAAAGTTCTTATTTCTCTTTCTTGATTCTTATTTTAAGAAGCAAAGCAAATGAAATATTATAGAAGAATTTCTCAAAATCACAAGAGAATGATTCAAAGGAGGGACGAATGGCCTCTAATTTGGGTAGTTGAGGGTACGAAAACCATGAAAATATCTATGAAATAAGTGAGTTTTGAATTTGCTTTCTACATATTGTCAGGAATAAATTATATTTTTTACCAAAAATGTTGGCACTCAGTAAATAGTAATATAGTCTTGCTGATGCTTGTACAAGGTAGGTATAAGGGGGAAGAAAGAAAAATTGTTTTCAGTCATGTTTTAAAGAATGTAGAACGTGCACACCCAAGATTTCCCAGTAAATGGTTAGTTCAGCTTGCTAGCAATATACACAGGTGGATTGACGGGGAGAAGTCATTTTTTTTATTCAGGAAAGAGAATAAGGATCTGGTGATGTGTGATGGGAGTAGCATGGAAGTGACTGCAGAGAAACCAGAGCTTACTGGGCTCGCTAACTCCTTGGCCTGAGTTGTCTTTTCAGCTGATTCATCTTGTTTTCAGCCTGTTTTGCCCTCCCTTGTTTGAAGTCATGTGTTCTGAGACATCTCCCAAACCTTCCTGTATTCCTGACTGAAATTGTTTTCTGGCTCATCCCAAGAATAAACTGTTTCAAGTGTTAGGATCCCAAAAAGAAGTCTATGGAGACTTCAAGATAAGGGGTTGAAACACAATGCTGAAGTGTTACATTGTTTCCGGTAAAGTCAACCAAAGGCTGGAAGATTGAATAGAGAACTTACACACACAGATTCTTGCAGGTGAAGATGCAGCAGAAAGCTCACTTCCAGGTGTTCCTGCCTCAGAGCTCAAGTCTGGGCCATTCGCCCCCCCTTCACACATTCTATGAGAGCTGTTGACCTAGAATCTCTTGCTTCCGTTCTGGACTTCTCTATGGACCTACGAAGGACTCTGTGTTACAGAACACTAGTCACCAAAGTCCCAAGGCATGTGTGTAAGGAGGCGTTTGAGGTCATCTTATGCGTGGCGTCTGCAATAGCTCTGTCTGCTTACGGTTGCTCCCCATTCCCCTCACACCCTCCTGTATCAGCAGTGAACTATTCAGTGTTGCACACAGACCTTGCTGCTTTACACTGCTGTCCCACCACACGTGCCTTTTCCTCTCCCCAAGGTAACTTTCTACCTATTCTTTGTCTAACAAAATTCTACTTTTCTTTGAGACTTAGATCATTTCTCTCAGGAAACTTTCATAAGATCATTTTACCCTGAAAGACTAAGCCAATATGCGTTCTTAGTATGCTTTGCAATCCTTCACCAGAACAAGCCTGACAAAGGTATGTGGGAGATGACTGAAGATGCTTTATAATAAAGAGAAGTTTAAAATGACATGTGTAGGGAAGACCTGTTTTTGCTTCAGAGTTTCAAAGAAAATGGGAAATAAAACAGTCTGTAAAAATAGACTTCAGAGAGGAAATAAAAATAACATTGAGAGCACAGGTAACAATAAACCCCCTACAAATGTGAAGAAATGCTAACAGAAATAGCTACTATCACAGATCAAACAGACTCAAGATGAAAAGAAAGAGGCATCAGAAAAAATTAAACCTCCTTTTTGAAGACCGCATAGGGAGTGAGAGAAACAGGAGAAAGGGTGGCGGGTTCGAGATTTGAGAGTGGACAAACGGCGAGGATGCTGGAAGACTGCACAATGGAGTTCCTTGTGAAACTGTGCAAAGAGGGAGAAGAGATATGAAGGAAAAGGAGCGTTCTGTAGATGAGAACTAGGCAAAGAGAAAGAAGCGAGTCTTCCATGGTGATGTCATGCTTCACAACCACCCTGGATGGGTGGAGACGAGTGGCTCCTCTCAGCTGGCCCATCTCAGTTCTGTGGTCTGCAAGGCTGACGTTTGTAGTTTTGACAATGACTTTTAGGGGCGAATGGGCCAGTGATGGAAGAGCCATTTCTCCGAAGTATCACAGATGAATCATAGCACAGTCAAGGAAGGAAGTAGGGATCTTAGAGTGTAGAAGCCACTAATTTGACATTAATATTAATTATGAAAATTTTATTTGAATTCTGCTATGTACGTTTTGTAGACACTAGGGGTCATGAATCACAAAGTGGTGGGGAAGGACTTTCATTGGCCTTAAAAGATGTGAAAACCGAGAAAAGAGGACATTTAATAAAATAGAAAGACTAGAGCAAGAGTGAGTCACAGGACCGGCAGCTTCGCCTCCCTGGACCTGTTGGACAGGCAGGGGGATGGCTTCACAGGGATGGCAGTGGGGCTATTTATGTCACCAAGGTAGAGATGGGTCTATATATGAGCTTGTGAAGTAGAGAAGCGCATTAATGGAAGGTTAATTGATTTTGGAAGTAAAGAATTAGGAAATATAGTTTAGACTTGGCAGTGATGAGTGAATTTTGCTGCTGCTTCAACATCATTAGTTAGCTTAAAGTGGAAGATACGCAGGCAGGTGTTTATCGGAAAGTCTGTGCATTCTCACGACACAGATACAGATAAGCAAGAGAGTTCCTGAAATATGTGAGGATATTTTCACAAAGAGGAATCTATTGCATGCAGCAGTCTGTTGGGAAGAGAAAAAGTGGCTTAGAAAACCACATGCCTCAGGATTTGTACCGTGGATATTATCATAAGAAAATGCTATCATTTGAGAGACATAAACCATCAAACAAACAAACAGGAAGTAGTCCAGTGTGGTGCCCACACTCTGAATAGGCACATTTTTTTTTAAAACTCCCTTTAACAATGGTTGAAGGAAAAAGATAAAGAAATGGGGATGGATATATTTATGTTTATATCAGATGAGCTAGATATATAAATTATTTCTCTAGCTCCATGCTTGTATATAACATACCTGTACATATGTACACACATTCCAACACACACATAATGAAAGATTTTAGAAAACTACAGAAAAATTACAGAAATGAGAGAACAAAGGTGTAAAATTATGGAAATACAAAAATAGAAATTGGCAGGGAAACTTTAGAGTAAAATTTGGAAGGAAAAGCATTAGGAGGGTTTTTGAAGGTGAAAGTAAATTTCAGAACAAAGGAAGTGAATGTGCGAAATTTGAGCATTTGTCAAAACGGTAAATTTCACCAAGCAGTCTCTGGTGACACTTTCCTAGGGCATTAGTTATGGGTGGCTTTTATAAACAGAGTTGTGTCACCTTTTCCTTGGGGACTTTGGCGTGGCCTCAGGGAACAATAGGCTCATTTATATGTCAGCTTGAGGTCAGCCCTGAGGAAAAAGTGACCAGTCACCTCAGTGAGGGATTCCTAACTCCTTTGCATGTCATTGGTAAGAAGTTCCAACAATTTGGAAGTCAGCTCCAAGCTTTACTCTTTGCATTGCAAAATGAACTGTGAGAGTAGGATGTTCAGAAAAGATTTTTGATCCAGAATAGGTCAAACTATTTAAAAGATGTCACAAAAATTGTAGCCATGCAGATGATGAAAATAAATGAATGTAAGACCCTCTACATATGCAGAAGTGATTTTATATGCGTATTAATACATGAGATTAGCTTATAATTTTCTTCTGTGCTTATAAACTGTTTAAATCACATGAAAACTACCTGATTATTAAATCTTTGAAATAAGTTGCTAATTGTAACCTGGGCTTACAATGGGTGAGAAACAGTAACAGGGTGCAGAAATCTGCATCCTTGTTCATCTGAAAAGCTATTTGGGGCCAGTTAGCATTACAGAGAACACAGTGTCAAGTATGGAAAGTGTGGAGAGTAGGAAGGAGAAGAGGGGACTATTTGAGGAATGCTGAAGAATGTCATTATTGAAGAGTGTGATGAATCTTTGGAAAAGGTGAAGGATAAAATGAAACAATACAAATAACAAAGCTATGAATTGTGAAGTTCATATCATGGATTAATCTGTGGATATTATGATTTTTGTTTGGTGATCGGAGAAGTTCAAGTAATGAGTAATATGAAAACAATTTTAGAATCAAATGGTGTAGGAAAGGATTTGGTAACCATAAATACCAGAGTGTTAGGAAATAAATGGAATTAGGTGACTACACTGTGTCTAAAATCTGAATACTCTTCCATTATTTGCTACTCACAAAGTGTGTTAAGGGGGAGAAAATATTATTGATTTTGTAGTGAATTCAGACAAAATTGCATCTTCATAAAATGAAGTGCTGAGAGCTTGCCAGCTACTCCACGAAAGAAGAATAAGGTTTTCATAGTAATGAAACAATTTCCCAGTGAAAACTTTTTTTTTCTACATAGATGTTTTGAAAACTTATTTCTCTCTCTCACTCCTGTTTTCTTAAGTAATGAAGCTGGATGACTTAATTTGAAATATTTATAAAAATACATGTATGCATTTAACGAAATGATGCTATGCGATTTAGTCTCAAAAGAGCAAAGCGTCTCCGCCCCTTCTCACTCCTCACCACACTCTCCTGACTTTGCTCCAGAGGCAGCTACTTTCAGCTGTTATTGCTGTTTCCGTCTTCATTTGTCCCCAAGTGTCTATAGAATCATATCACTCTCTTTTTAGTTCTTAAACTTGAGACATTTTCTGTGATATGACTGTAGAAATAGTATGGTGATGACTGTCTCCATTACGTCTCCCCTCGCCCTACCACACGGGCACATGCCTCTTCTTTCTGTCGCCTCAATACCATCTGTCCCATCACAACGTCAGTCAAATCACCATTCAATACGGCCTGTAGTGTGGGCACAAAGATTCTGTAGTGTATCATGATTACATTTGTTTTTTGAAGCAACCTTTTTTCCTTGAAGCCAGTAATGTCTCATTTTGCTGTCCCAAGTAGTCCCAAGCAGCCCTTTCTCGAGAATGGCAACACCTTTCCCAATGTCACAGGCAGACACACCAGTTAGTTTACTGGTTTCCTTTCCAGTCCCTCCCTGCTTCTCCTCCTTGCTGTGTCTCACCCCGACACCTGTTCTGCCCTGGAATCCTGTTTCCTGGATGACAGCGTGCCATGCGTTACTCTTGTTTTAGAATTCTACTCCCCGTGGAATGGGGAGGGGAAGGGTCAGATGGAGATGTGCCGTGGGGGTGACTTCTGCTCTAGCAAGATCCCTCCAGCTGCTTTGCTGAGAATATACTGAGGGGCGAGGATACAAGCCTAATTGGAGAGTTATCACAGCAATCCAGGAAAGATGCACGAAACTTGCTCTACATGGGGAGCTGCAGAGATGCTGGAACAGACTGGAATCTGGATGCACTTTGCTTCTAACATTGTTCTGTGAAAAACTTTAAAACAAAAATGCCATTACTCATGATGTCACTACTGTCTGAGCTCTGCAACGATCATTGTATTTACTAGCTTTATCTTCTATCTGTGCATCTTTTCATCCTGTGCCCAAGTAACCTCCCACTCTGAAATATCTCTGATTCTGTTACTGAAGAGATGAAACTTCACTGTCCTGCTGTGCTGATGTAGTCACTGGCGAAATGAGATGCTTACTGCGTCAGGCAAAATCTGCTGCTGGTCGGTGGTGGGGTGGGTCAGCTAACAGCTAAATAACCCTCCCGCTGATTTTCATTCTGTTGGGCTCCTTTACAGCTACAGTTTTCTCCTTATCTGACGGGGGCAGATGAGGTGATTCTTAACCCTAATTTTTCTATAGTTTCAAGGCATGAGATGACTAGCTTATTTTAAACAGTTTTCATCTCAGGCTTTTAGCTTCACCTCTCTCACCCTTAGTTAAAACTCATTTGTTTTCTGTCTTCCCAAAACTTGTTGCTCTTCTTTGTCTGCTGTGGCATCTTCCCACTTATTTCTCTTAGTTCCGTGGCTTAATAACATTTTATTCTTTACTATTCATACAAGCGAGACTTCAGGAAGAAGGAAACTACTGTTTTCAAATATTTTTCCAGTTTAAAGAGCTAAATGCATCTAGAATATTTCAATTTCTCTCTCAATGGATCTAGAAATATACTAACAATACATTCAAATCAGAGGCAGAGTAACAGTTTCTCAAAATATCTAGATTACAAACTCTGTTTTGCCTTCTCACAATCAGGAAGGCGCCAGTGTGGAAACACTTGTTAGGCATCATCGTCATGAAATGTGAAACTTTGGTCTTCCCACTACTCATTCTGACCCTTTTGTTGGATTTTTGTATCAGGGTGTAGAAGAGACAGTGAGTTCAGATTGAATCGGGAAAGCATGACCTTGTTTACTTAGTGAAGAGAATGATTTCTTTTCTCCTGGCTTTGGAACCCAGCTCCTTCTTTAGTAGATTTGATATCTTTGCTGTGGATGAGCTCTAGTTTCACTCTGGTATGGACCAGCTACAAATCCTGCTTCTGAACAACCTTTCTCCTACATGCACCCATGTTTTCCACCTTATTGTCTTCACTATGCAGACCGTTTTATAAAATATTGATTATGACTTTTCTTCCCTGCTTGAAATGGTGTAGGCTGGTGATTGGATTGCAGCCACACCTCCCTAATTCCATTTGGTGCAGAGCTGGGGCAATGGAGACCTCACATAACCAGTGGATGGAAGCCGACACAGCTGGCATCAATGCCGCTACACGTATTGCCAAGCGGATGCACATGCAGCTTTTACTCGGTCCATCTTTGGCAGCATCTGTTAGCTACTCTTCTCAAGTTTGCTCCCAGAGAGAAGGCATGAGAGTCATTTGTCTCTACAGTGAGCCTCAGATGTTAACTTTTCCTCCCAGGAGGAAGGAACAGCAGTAGACTAGGAAGCATTTTCCTTCTACTGCCAATAATCACAATATTTCTAATTCAAGGCCCCCCTCATTTTGGGGAAATGACTCACCATGTAGGGCACTATAGTAACTCACCTCTCAAATGAGGGCTTGGGAGTTACGTTCCTCCTAATGGATGGTTTAATGTTGATGGCAGTGAGTCACACAACTCACTGGTCATCAAGACACTGTGCTGTGTGCCCTTGTGCCATCCCCTTAACTTCTCAGAGGCTGCAGTCCCCCCTGCCGATAACAGTGAAGCAATACTGCCATCCTAACCCGCTGTGTGGTTGTCTTAGTAAACTGAAATGAGGTAAGAGGGAGTACTTTTCAGACAGCCCTTTCTTAATATGGCTTCTTTTTGCAACGTGGGGCCCAGGGCGAAGCACTCCTGGTGCACCCCCTGGCTACATTTTTACCTGGGGAAAACAGTGAGGTTCTAATTCAAATAAGTTCTTCAGAGAACGTGATAAAGCGTCTTCTTTGTTCTGGTTTGGGGTACATTCAGGGCAGTGGGGTCATCAATCTGAACATCACAAAATGGTCATATGTGTTCCTGAAGTAAAGAGCTGTTGCCCACGAAAAGGATCTGGCCATGACCCTGGCAATTATAAACCCAAGACAAAGCCTCTTCGTGGTGTACGGGTGAATGGTAATGAGCCTTGTCTTCAACTTCTGAGAGACTCTGGATCAAATCTAAACTTTGTTTCTTCCTACCTGCGTAACTATGAGACTTGACTGAACGTCTCTGTACTATTATTTTCTCACCCATAAATGTGAGCAGCAATACAAACTGCTTAGAGTTGCGCTAAGGATTAAATAAAATAAGATCTGTGGGGACCATATTGTAATCAGGAGCAGCTGCATCACGGCATATTATTATTTGAGAAGTAATAATATCAAGCTCCTATCGATGTTCCAGTCATTGAAGCTACATGCTTACACAGATTAATATCTTTGTCACGGTGAATCTAGAAGCTAAGAATCACTGTAGTTATTATTTTGAATGGGAGAAACTGAGACACAGAGAGATGTAATAAATGTATTAGGAGCATACAGCTGGTGAGTGGTGGCTATAACGAAGCACTTTGGCAAGGACTGAAAAAAACGATAGCTTCTACTCTGGCTACTGTCATCTTTCTTAAGATTTATCAAAGGACAAGATACAATAAACTAAGGGACCATTGGGAAGTCAAAATAAGATAAACACGAAAGTGCTTATAAACCATAAAGTGCTAGTTTTAGAAGCTTGTTTACATGGGCTGTGATTAATGATTTTCAATGACACATAGCTGGAGAAGTAATGTTAAAATCCCCACCTTCAGCCAAGAAACCTTCAAATATTGTGTGTTTTTAGCAGTGCCTCAGTTTACCCTACTAAACAGTGACCTCATTCTTCATCTTGAAAATGTTGGCATCGAGCCTGAGATGTGGCAGAGGCCCATTGAACACCTGCTGTCTCTCCTCTCCGTGTGTCAGGGCACATCACCAGAGAGCTGGATTCCCAGGTGCCCAATTCTGAGCATATGCCATTTCAGAATAATGTTAGATGACGACAGAGTCTGTTGTCCTATAAATTAATTTAACACTCCTCCTCTGGAGAGCAGATGACTGCATTCTAAAAACAATATTTTTGCTCCAGTTATGAGGGCTTGTAAAAACACGCAGGGCTCGAGGCTGACGGGGAGGCGCTGGGAAGCAGGATCTCCCTGGAGACTGAGCTCAGCGTAAGTGCGCTGCTTCCTCCTGGAGGTCTGTGTAGACACAGCTGATTTCTGAAAGAAAGGTTCCAGGGGAGGGCATGGACCAGACTGGGCAGGAATAGGCGACTCGGAGATCCACTCAATGGGTCAGTGGCCCGGGGCTCAATGTGAGACCCAGGTGTGCTGAGGGACCGGGTCACTCAAGCATGGGGAGAGGCAGAAATTTTATAAAGCAAATTTTACTACTGTGAGCCCTTAAAAATTATATTGCAAGTGAAAAGAGGATTTGTGAAGAAAGGTCATGAGGAACAATCCGCTTCCTTAACTCTGAATTCTCTCCTGGTATTTTCCTTTCTCATCTTTTTCCACTTCCTCTTCTGTCCGTTTCTCTCTTGGTTCACCACACAATCTCCCTCATTCCCACACGATTTCTGTCAGAGCTTCATTTTTCATCACAAATGTATTTTTCTCCCACAGAAATTCTCCAAGCAGAGATTAATTTGAATTGGTGTTCACACCTGGTTTTCGGGGGACAGTTGTTTTTAAATAATGACAAATTATCTCACCTTGCCCTTTCTTCTGTCTTTCCATGAGCAATGAAGACAGATTTCAAATAGGCACTTCTGCTGGGATGGGGCATTAATACTCACGTTGTTTGCTCATTTAATAAGCATTTGTTCATTTCACGTTCATTTATAAAGCATTTAATAAGCATTTTGTGCCTGGCACTGTGCAAGACCCAGAGTATGAAATTTGACAAACATTTGCGGGCACTCAACTGGCACTCAAATATTTGTTGAATGCTCAGAGAAAAGGGTTCGTTTTAATTCATGTGGTGAATGGGGAAGACTTGCCTGTGCGTAGGAAGGTGTGACGCTTCCTGGAGATTTAAAGTGTTCATAATGTCTGTTGTGTGGGTCACATGGAGAGAAGGCAAAGATGGGGAGGACGCAGCGTGGCTGGCAGTCACGCCTAGCAGCTCTGAGGTAGTGAGAAAAAACGTGGGGAAGGAAAATGATAACTGGGTCTGCTAAATTAGTTATTTTTATGGTGTTGGGGGGCAAGAGGTAGCAGACAGGGCTAAGAGAGGAGATATCAGAATTTCTATAAAACTGTCCAAATTATGTATGACGCTGCCGGGCCCCAACACCAGCGCTTCCCCAGACTCTTCCCGCCCGGGGGTCTTGGGTGGCTGCAGGGCCCGCCCTTCCCTTCGCAAAGCCTCCGGCGGAGGGTGCACTGGTGCTGGGAGAGAGGAGGCCAGGGCGTCCTGCCGAAGGGCTGCCGCAGCCTTGGGGCTGATGACGTGGGTGTCCGGGCGCTGGACTTGCGGACCACCCGGACCAGGTCAGAGTCCGCAGGATAGATGTGTCGGTTGGTCTTGAGAGAGTGCAGGCTCTGAAGCTGTCCCAGAGTCCTGCTTCGGGACAGATGAAGACGGTGGAGCAGATCTCCGCGGGGACGTTGTTCTGCAGACATCGAATATGAGCATGAACATTCGAACGTGAATTTTGCTCATTCAAAAAGTGCTCGCTTCCAGGTACTATTTACTTCTGCTCGTTTGTTGTTTGTATAGTACAGCTAAGCTGTACACTGTATGGTCACCCTAAAGCACAAGCATATTCTAATAAATCCGTAAGATTTTCCCAGCTCTGTGACCTAGCCATTTTTCTTCATGTAACACAACGCATAACTTCCTGTGACCTACATGAATACAGGCTTCCTTCCCAATGAAAAGTGAGTTGATGTTATTTGTTTCTAAATGCTAATTAATGGCTGTTAGAAAAAGGTCTTTTTCTTGCTGAGGCTCCTTGTACCTACGCATAGTGTGGTTTCAGTCTGCCTTTCCAGGGTACGCAAGTGGAGAATAAAGAAGTCTTTCTGAAATTCCCATTATCACACACCTTTGATTCACCCGTGACCTTCTGAGACTTACAGGAAGTTGTCTATTGACCAGAAATTTCCATCTCTCGGTCCCCTTCTTTGTGCAAAAGATCTGTCTCCGTATTCTTATTATCTTTATTTTTCTGCTTATTTATATTTTGGGTTGGATGGGAAGAGAGGGGAGAGACGGAAGGAGAAGAGGATAAAAAATGAATTAAGATCTGTTATATACATGTACCAACTTCCAGTAACAGTGTAATGATCATGTACTACAAACATGTCATAATTCAACATAAAATTTTTTAAAGAGATGGAAGGTAGTTTCCATTATATGCTGAATTTACATGGGAGAATTAATTTAATTACTTTCAACCTATATTTTTCCTTAGAATAAATACCAGAATGGGCTACAGAACTTGGTGGGTTATGAGATGGTTTGTTACATTTGAGGGTCAGGAAAATAAAGACATGGTGCTAGGAAGTGGGAATTAGGTAGACAGCCTGCAATCTAACAATTCAGTTAAACAAAGACAGTTTCTTTTCTGACACGTTATAATCAAGTGTGGGATCGATATGTTAAGCACTTCACCCACTTTTAGATATTGCGTTCATTTTCACAGTAATACTTTTTGAAATAACACAGTTCTTGACTGTGAAGCTGTGTGGGAATACTGGACGTGAGACTTGTAGCTGGGCTCTTTAAGGCACCTGTATGGCCCTCCCGCTGCCTGTCTGAGTACTTATGAGGAGACAGGACTGCTAACCACCTCACTGTTTCATCTCCTATTTGCTTTCAGAAAACTGTGTTTCTCTTTATCCCCTTTGTTTCCAGCACACAGTAGGACCCCGTCATATATCACTAAAGGCAGCACACAGTAGGACCCCTTCATATATCACTAAATTCCATTCCCTTTCACTGTACCACATGAAGAGGCCTCCTAAGTCAACAACCCAATATTAAGCACTAAAACAGGGCAAACTCATAAAAAAAAAATGCCCTTGATATGCATGAAAATACTTGACTCATTGCTGAAAGAAATTATTTTTTTAAAACCCAGATTTGAGGCATTTCGATTCTTTCCTCTGTGTCTCAGTTATCGACTTGGAAAGAGACCATGTTTGCCACGTTTGCAACAGCTTGAGCACACGCTTGTAGAATTTCATTAAGGCCTTTGGGAAGAAGGATGAGGTTGGCTACTTCTTGTTTTTTTTCCTTCAGCAGTGAGAAATGTTGCGTAAGTCAGTACTGGATCTCTTCCCCCTTGCTGTGGTTGGAAGCCCGTGAGGAATGAGGCCAACTAGAAAATGGTGAAGGTTGAACAGGCCTATGCTACCTGGTAACACACACTGTTGGAGGACATTTGTAGCAACTTGAATAAATTCAACAAACCACATTAGTTAAATGCTCACCAATGCATACTCCACTGGCCTGTGCATGGTTGCTTCTTGCCAAGAGGCTATACCTTTTATAATAAAATAATACAACATTGTTCATCATTGTGAAGGATCAAAATATAGGAGCAATAAGATATACATACACTGAACACAGCATCAAAGCCAGCTACCATGTATAGCAACAGATGCAAGGTGTGAATATGTCCCACCTTGGTACCTCCCATGGACATGTTTGCTGCTGAAAGAATTAGGGCCACCAGAGGATCATCTTGATCTTCTAAAATTAAATCCAATGTTTATTTAGAATTTACTAGACTGTAACTCTATAAATCATTTTAAATGAGCTCAGTTAATCTGCTTAAGCTACTCACTACTCTGTGTTAGTAATGCTTTATCTGTGCACTAATAGGTAACTAAGCACGCATGAAAATTCAGTTCAAAGCACGTCGAGGAGTAAGTGGCAGTTGTTAAGGAAAGATTCTCATCCCATTTCGGCTCACTTATTCCTTGTGTGACCTTGCACTCATTTTTTAACTTCTAAAGGCATCAGTCTTCATATCTGCGAAATGAGTGTGGTAGTGCTAATGATATTGTGGGTGATGCAAAGTACATCCTGTGAAAGTATAAATAAAAGGAAGTATATGTGATTCCAGTATTGACATTGTTCTGAGTTTATGCATGTGAAGTTCCTCAAATGAGAAATACATTATCCTTCTTCTCGAAGAGTTCATTTATTATTATGAAAAGGAACACAGTGGTAAATCAGCAGTTACAATGCCCTGGGATGGGTGTGACAGTGAATTCATATGTAAACTAAGCAGCATACTCTTTCTGTGGATGTGATCTGGGCAGATTTTTCTGGTGACTGGGGGAAAAATATTTGAACTGGGGGAATGTTAGTGGTCCTGGCAAGTAGGGAGAGGACAATAAAAATGATATTCCATATTTAAGAACAAGTATGAAAAAATATGAAAGTAAGAATCTGTTGCCTGGGAGAGCAGAGCTGAAAGAATTCATGAGACCGGAGGTCAGGGAAAGGCTTATGGTGGGGGGGGGGGCTTGGCATGGTGAATAATATATGCAAATAAAGAAACCTGAACTTCATCCTAGAGGAAAGATGTAACTAGTGATGTTTAGGCAGAAGACAATCAAATCAGGCTTGGATTTTAGGAAATCTCTTTGGAGACAGTTCACTAAATGAATCAGAGGGGCAATGCTAGAGACAGCAACACACAGTAGCCTGGGGAAAAGATGAAGTCCTAAATTAAATAGCAGCAATAGTAAGAAAGTCCATGAAAAACCTTTAGGGGTAAATAGATGTTTTTAGTATCTGGTTACAGAGAAAGCCCAAGCCACCATCCCTATTAGGAAAAGTATGAGGCACTTCTAAAGTGGAAGATAGTGGCCCAGGGGGGTTTGCATCCTGAAGCTTGGGGAAAGGGCAAGAGCTACCCTTGTAAGTTGAGAGATAAAGTACATGGTAGTGAAAAGATCCATAAGATCACAAATGGAGAGAGGTTAGAGTGAGAAAAGCAGTAAAGAATTTCAGAATCATTCAGAATCCTTTGAAACAGCAAAACGTGGAAAGGTAGAGTAAATGGAACCTGTTAGAAGGCAGGAGAAGAACAATGGATTATGCACTGTGCGATCCAGGACAGAGTCTTGTCATAGATAGGCAAGGGGTAAGAGGCTTCAAGGAAGAAGTAATCAAATATTATCAGAAATCTCACTTGACAGATTGAGAAGGATAAGGAGTAGGAGCCATCTGTTGGATTTGATGCATCTGAAGCCACGTGTTTCTTGTTCTCTGTGGCGTCAGTTAAGAGGTAGAACCCTGAAGCCACGTGCCCTGTGGGCTGTGCATAATTAGGAACATAGAAGCTTACGCCCAGTATAAATATAACTGTAAAGAAGTTCAGATGTAAGAAGAAAGTATAAGAGCAAGAATGAAAACTAAAGAGAGTAAGTATGTTCTGGAATACACTGAATTTAAGACTTCTTTCTGAGAAGAGAAAGGTGAGGAAAAGGACCAAAGTAGATTTGGGTAAATTGCTGGGTGGAGGCATCAAGAGCGATGTCTTCCAGCTGAGTCCTTCTGCAAGCGTCACAAAGGGAGGAAGAAATGAATTGGGAGCAATTTATTTGGTTCATAGGCGGTTAATCTCCTTTTAGGTTAAACACTAGAGGTTTTGTTCATGGAGGTGGAGTGGGTGTTAAACTTTTTTTTTTTTTTTTTTGAGATTGAGCCCAAAGGAAAAAAAAAAAAAGAAAAAAAGGCATGAATTAAATCTCTACCATCAGGGTCACCAAGCTGTGTGATCTTAATATCTTAATCTCGTGGTGGGAACTGTTGCCTACTGATGTCAACCGAAGACCCTCCCAATCCCTAGAGGTGACCAAACTGAGGCACGAGGAAATGGACTGGGTTTCACAATCACTCCTCTTCAATATGGAATCAATATTTCATCCTTTAAGACGTATCGAGTCCATTTTGTTTTAAGTGTTGTTGACATATGTGTGTACATGGCTTGATTATAGATTATTAGGCCCTTGGTAAAGGCTTCATCAAGAAAGCACTTCGCAACAGGTGTTAACACATTTATGTATGTATCTATTTTTGTTTGTTTGTAATGTAGCTTAGGATCAGAAAACGAAAAGGGCAGAAGGCTGGCTCCAGTGCAAGGGACGAGCGTTTCCCGGTTCTGAGAAATTTATAAGGACCCACATTTCTGAACTCTGTCTGGGTCCAGAAGAAAGATCAGGAAAAAGGGTAAAAAGTATCTTTGAAAAACTGGGAAATAAAGCACACTATTGAGCCTGACACCTTACATCATCCTTCAGGAGAAAGAAACCTCCTGATTTTAATATTAGCAAGACCCCAATCTTAAGGTCTCCAAGCAAGCAGTGTCTCAAATAGGCCACATGAAAATGTTTTACAGAAGTCATATCTGTTTCTAAAAGGGAAAAAGAAATCTCTCATAATTTTATGATGATTATATTGTCTGCACACTGCTTCCTTGAAAAGTTGTGAGTGGGAGGATGTTCAGTCTAAGCCTTTGGAGAAAAAACAGCTCTGCAGCGATTGTCTATGGAATGCCATCAAAAACAAGCCACACTCCAGATTTCAAAATGAAAAAGCGACAAGCCAAGAGATCTACTGTCCACCCGTACCCACAATCACGGACAATCATTCAGTCCACAGAGCTTTTAGAGATAAGGGGAATGCATAGGCCTCCTCAATTGTTCTTCTCCTTAAAGGCACTTTCAAGATGAACCCAGACTTCAGAAGACTGAAGCTACTTGCAGAAATAAAATTATTTCCATCAGTGTCCACTTACTGATATAGAAAAGCGAACTTAGCTGTATTATAAAAATATTTTCTGCTAATTGTCGGCTACTGACAGTTTGAAGCACATTGGGCTGAAGTCTGTATCTGCCGTAAGAAGGACGAGGAGCAGATGGGAAGAAATATAATTCCTGGGTCATTCATAATAAGTACACAACTCCATTTCAAGTTGAATCCACTCTACAGAGTCTAGCAGACTCATTAAAAGAAAAAAAAAAAATCTGCAAACAAGCCAGGCGTGCTGGTGCTTGTCTGCAGTCCCAGCAGTCTTGGAGGCTGAGGCAGAAGGATCACAAATTTAAACTCAGCCTGGGCCATTTAACAACTTTTCAGGGTGCTGTCACAAGATTTTGAAAAAAAATTTTTGAAGATGAAAAATAAGTGAAAAGGGATGACGATGTAGCTCAGTGTGAAAGGCCATAGGTACAATCTACAATACCAAAAATACGTAAGTAAATAAAAAAAAAACCCTGAAAACAGATTATGTGCCTAAACGATCAGTCTAAATGTGCCTAAGTGTCCAGGTTTAAAGACATTTCTGTTTCTGTTACTGTCTCCTAGAGTTAGCCCTTTAAAAACTGTTCTTACTGTGGTTCTTTCTGGTTGCAATACCTTATTTATTACATCTGCTGAGGATGTTTGGAACCAACACTTAAATTAGTTAGCAGGGCTGGTCATGCTCAAAGGCGAGCAAGCAGCCACTGGCACAGCGGGAGGAGGGAGTCATATGCGACTCGCCTCTGCCGTTTCGGTCCCAGGGTCTTTGCAGTGGAGGGATGTACTCCGGGATATGGGGATACGCTGGTCAAATTATAAAATCCTTCAGGGATCTTACTGATTTAGTAGAACTATCAGGAGAAAAGCACTAGACAGGAGTCAGGAAATCCGGGTTGTCAGCAAATCACATTAAACATCTAGGCCTCAGTGTCTTCATCTGTACAAGAACGTGGTCCCCTGGTTAGACCAAGAGAGGCCAGGGTTGCAAGCAAGTCCTCACTCCTCCACTGTGCTTTATATTTCAGGGGTTCTTTTTGAGATTTTATCCAGTGGGCAACTTCTAAGGTTAAAAGAAAGAATTCCAGGTGAAAGATACTTCCTAAATTTCCTTCTACTCTAAATTTCTAAAAACTCTTAATAGTAACCAATACTTACACTTAATTCTTGTTGAGTTGAATAGTTTTAGTTACTGTTATGCATCTTTTAACAGTTTACATAATTGATTTTTAAAACTACTTCATGTTGACCCTGAGTCAGGGCTTTTAGCTTGATTCTGTAAATAGATTTATTAAATTCTGTGAAAATGCAAAATACGTATACAAGATTTTATGGATACAGGCATTGAGAAAGGCGGCCCCTAAGTTTCTTGCGATTCTCGGAGGTGAGCCCAAGCCGTGGCCCCTGGATAAGAGTCAACAAAGTCCAGACATCAGGCTGAAGTAGTGAAAGAAATCCAGTGAGACCTCATCTGCTTTGCAGTGAAAACGGCTTCCCAGCCTAGTCGGAATTCATCGTCTTCCAAGATTACATGACTACTGTGTATCCATAAAGTTACGGACAGGAGAAGAGGTCAGCAGGACCTTTGGTGATTGTGAAATAGCCCTTCTTAAACTCTGATATCTGAAGAAGCCAAGGTCAAACTCCCTGGCTTTCCATGGCAAGTCTCCACCACTCTGTTATCTTTGGCAAGATAAACAGAATCATGTGTCGTTCACTTTTTAAATCTGCAGCTTTGTTAACCTGGAGCTGTAGAGGGCTCCTGGGTCTAAAGGTAAGTTTTTTGTTGTTGTTGTTGTTTGTTTGTTTTGCTTTGGTTTTGTTTTAAATGTATTCTAAAGCAATTAGAAAGCATAATACTGAAAAAAAAAACAAACCCATAAATGTTTAGCTATTCAAAAACACCTTGCCCTGAAGTGCTCACATAAAGATGGGGAGGATTTCAGTTTGCTGAGTGCATTTTCAATTCTGTTGTATCACATATTTGGGTGATTGTTAACATTATAATTCAACAGCAGGCATCCTCATGATCTTCTAAGTCCTGGTTGAGAAGGAAATAACCTGGTGGGAAGTTGAAGCACTAAATTGGGGAAATAGGCAGAAACTGGAGGCAGTGATGAGAGTTATAAAGGAAATGTCGGAGAGAAGCCTCCAAGCCCAGAGTCACACAATGATGCAAACACGCTGGGTCCTGGAGGCGAAGGGGCATTCTGGGGATGTTTACTTCACATCCACTTGCATGGAGAAAACAAAACTTCTCTCATAAACTGCACGCTAAACTCGACACTAAATCACAGAGGAAAACAATGGGGTGTGAGTGCTCATTTTACTAGAACGGGAGATTGATTCCAGATACTGTAAGGATTCGAAAAATGTAATACTTTTGCTCTTCTTTCCTTTCAGATGCTGCACAACAAACACGTCATGGTGCGTGTGGGAGGAGGATGGGAAACTTTTGCAGGGTATTTGTTGAAACATGACCCCTGCCGAATGCTGCAGATCTCCCGCGTGGATGGCAAAACATCCCCAATCCAAAGCAAATCTCCAACCCTGAAGGACATGAATCCAGATAATTACTTGGTGGTCTCTGCCAATTATAAGGCTAAGAAGGAGATTAAATGAAACCAATTGGTCGCCACAAGGGGACTTTGATAAGGGCCTATATCCACTTCTCCAGTGTAGTCAGTTTAGTTCACGTGCTCTGAAAACCACTTTGAAAAAGGTGTGACAGAAATATGTCATCATACTGAAAGATAGCAGCACTATTTATTTTTAATGCTTCTGTAGGAAATGATGTTAAGATAAATTCTCAACTCAGATTTAAATTAGTCAAATCATAGGCAAATTATTATTTCTCAATACATGAACATAGTATTTAGAACACAAACAGAATTAGGATTACAATTCTAGCTGCAGACGCTATAGACAAAACTGTTACTAGGAGAAAATACCTAGGATTTGCAGAAAAGTCAACAGAAAGTGCCTGCTGTATGTCTACAAGTAAAAGCGCCCCAGACATTTTTATAATTGCAGGATTTTAAATCTATTTTTTACAAAATGATAATTAGTGTGATAATGTGCTACTAAAAATATCACAACAGTCATACTTTTTTTTGAAAGGCCACTTCAGAAAAGTTTACATTCATTGGGAAGATTGCCTTAAAGTTTCTCTCTTATCTCTGACCAAATATCTGGGGTACTTTTGGAAGTTTTTGGTACACCCCCTTAGAGAATAGCTGATGAATTTCACACATTGCTAAGCACACGGCTGTGTTTAGAATGACTCGGTGTAATTCACACGCATGAGCTGACGTACATTTATATTTTGATGAGTGAACTGTACAGCAAGTGGTCACTGACTTCATGTTATTTTAAAGCATTTTCTTATTAAAGTATATCTTTAGTTAATCCTACTTCGCTATGCTGTCTAGTAAAGTAAATTCACTGTAGCTAATGATGTTACAGGCTTGTGTAGACCCTTGTATACCTGGCACAGGACAAACAGCAAAATATTGTCCTCACTGATGCAAGAATTAAAAATATAAACTTCGAAAATGTTATGCCTCTATATCAATTCTTCAATGTGAAATAAAGTGAATCTTCAAATTAGCTAATTTCCCTGAGAGTTATAGGGAAAGTCAAATTATGGCTACGTAGACCCTCTTCATATTGTGGAGGTGAGTGTGGTGGTGATATATATATGAATATTTATGAATGTATATATTCATTCTCTTAGCTGAGGGTTTAGATTTTATCCTGGGTAGTATACAGTCAGTACTTCTCTGAGTATCAGAAACACAAGTAGAGTGAGTTTATTTTGTCATTTTTCAAAAAGAAAAATTCTCCTTTCTCGCTGCAACAGTCAGGGAAGAGGAATCTGTCATGTGACCAGTTTAGTTACACAAGTCGTTCACTGGGAAACTTTTCAGCAACAGGCCTGGTATAACTTAGTGGTACTAGAAGGGGTAATAATCATTCCAGAAAACAATGTCAGTGCAACCAAAAGAAAAAGAATCAAAATCTAAAAGTTTTGTGGAAGGTAAATCACCTTGAGCCAGTCAGTAATCCTATTCTCTTTTGAAATATGACACTGAGTTAATCATTATTAAGCTAATATTAACAGTCATTGACAGTTTTTCCATCAACACTGTCTCACGTGGTTCAATTTTTCCCATAAGCATACTCATGTCTTTAATATTGAAATTCCGTTTCATTAGTTCAAAAACAAGTGTAGCTCAACAAATATATTGATGTCTTTATTTTTCTGAATGCTTAAAGAATCCACTTTGTCGTCTTTTCTGTCATCCAGAGCTGACTTCTCTTCTTGCCTCACAGCCCCAGTTCAGTCTTCAATGCCAGCAACACGGCATCTCTCTGGACCTTCCTTCTTCACAGCTCTTCAACCGCAAGTTGGGAAAGTCTTCAGCTTTCGCAGAGCTATGCAGTTAGAATGGGCTCACATGAATAATTCCCTCTTACAGTAACTTGGTCACACTTTCAAAATGGCCTTTGTTTTGTAAAATAAGAGCACAGATTTCTGAGAATAGGGCACGAACATATTTGGGGTAAGGAGAGGATTATTAGACCTGTGTCACTTCTGGGATGATCTTTTTTTCTATTTCAATTTTTATCAGTACATTCCTAGTTCATAATGGTTACATTCGTGTCCACCTCTTGGTCTCCTTTCTTTTTGCAAAAAGATCTCCCTATTTCCTATTATATATCTATTTTGCTCTTTATTTATATTTTGGGTGTCTCGGGTGTTGCTGAGAACCTGGCGACTGCTGACATTGGGGTCTAGTGGTAACTCATCCCTGAAAAGGGATGTGGGAAAATGAGACAATGTTCAGAGGAAATGAGAAGATGGAGGTGGCTCCTACTGACTGGCCAGGCAGCCAGCAGACTTGTCCTGTCTTGCTCTCAGGTAGGTGGAAGGTCCACAAAGAGGAATGCAGACAGGGCTTCTACGGAAGTGAATACAGGACTTAAAAATCTCGGTCCTGAACCTACCTGAGAACTGCAGAAGGGGAGTGAATGAAAAGAGAAGTCCACGTAAATAAACAAGGCGAGGACCACGATCAGAAGTGCTGTCAGCACTGGGCAAGTGGACTTGTCCTGATGCTAAGTGGCCCTGCACCACCACATTCACTCAGGTGCTTCTGCTGTGGGAGGGCGCAGTCCTGTGCAGTCCCCCAGGACAAGCAGCTGTGAGGAATTCTTTGTAGGAGCTCTTAGCTGTCTTGCCTAGAGCCTGTTCTGTAAGAGTCAAAAAGGAACAGATGTTGGCTCACTAGGTAGAAACCTCTGACCATCAGTGTAGCTCAAAGGAAAGAATACTTCCGTAACAAAACTTAGCCGAGATGCAATGCCCACCTCACAAGGTGCTGGGCACCCGGGCAGCGAAAAGACAATTCTAACGCTCTTTCTTCCCTTAAAATAGGTATAACTACGGGGCTTTAGCTCAAAACTCAGCACAACCTAAATATGGTGCTACGAAAATAGCCAATGCAATTCTGGATGTAAGAAAAGGACTATATCCAGGTCAAGCTTTTATGTACATTCAGATCTCAAGCCAGAGCGGTTAGACTTTTCAGATAATGTTTGCAAAAGGAAGCAAGCCTAGACGAAGGAGAACAGTGTAAAAAAGACCTGGGGAATTAAGGTGTTTTGACTTGTTGGACACAAACTTCCTCATCAGAACAAAACTTCTTTAAAACCTGCTACGCACACAATGTCCTGTGCCCATAGCTTTTTACCAAATCAAAGAAAAGGGCCTTATTACCATATTTGAATCAGTTTGGAACACAGGCAGAATTTAATGGAATTTGAGATGCTTGCCTAGAGATATTAAAGAAATTTAAAATATATCTCAACATAGATTGGCCAGCTTATCTGTCTACCTCTTGTTGATGTATTCAAAACTGACAATATGTCTTCCAAGGGCAAAGCATAATTAGCAGTGAAAATGAACAAGTCAAATCTTTTGAAAAAAGGAAAAATTCAAAGCTTATGCCAATACTCCTGGGGCATTAAGGATGATATATAGAAACTTTATTATTCTGTTATTTCTCTAAAAAAAGGTAAGGGACTAAGAGCATCACTTTTTCTTTACAGTATAAGCAAAGAAACATGTCCATCTATAAATTCAGACTGTGAACACAACAAACAGCCATTAGCTCTGTTGCAGTTCTTAGTCCCAAAGAGATGAAGGTGAAACTACCAACCCTAGCTGTAATTATTTAAGATGTAATGAAGAAGATACTTTGTTAAACAGAGACAGGCAAAGACAAATTTTTTAAAGGAAAACATATAATTATGTCCCCAGGAGACGAAGATTTTATAACAAAACTGCATGTGGGATAACTATTAAATCACATTCTGAATAAAACTGGTCAATCAACAGAATGACTTTTTTTTTTAAAACATGCAATGTGTCACAAAGGAGCTGTGTAATAGCTTTTTATTATCAGCCATATTAACAGTTTAACGATTCAAATTAAGATGTGATTTAAAGTTTTACATCTTAACATAATTAAAATATATACATCTTACTCTGCAAGGTGTTCTAGTAATTTGGACACAGGTGTTGAGTGAGGTATTAAACATTATGGTCTTCTCTTAGTCCAAAGAATTAATCTTAGGAAATTCATTACCACTTAAGGTTTTCATAGCAATCCATCACTTTATAAGAAACATACCAGGATGTCTATACATTTTATTTTAGTGATCATTTACTGCTTTCTTATCAAGCATCCAGTTTCTGCTTTCCCCTTCTCCTTCCTGACAATGCTGGTAACATCTGAGTGTCACCAATTAGAGCCTGCAACGTGTGCAGATTGAGAGGAAGCTGATCCAGCCCACGGAGGCAAGCAGCGACCCGGAGGGGCAGTATGGCCCATTTATCCCAGAAAGCAATATACACGCAGATCAGGCATGATTTAACAGTAGCTAAGTATGTTATTGGGATATAAACTGTAGTCAGAAAGAGGACATTAGGCCCTGGAATAAACCTGTTTCTACAATCCATGTTCCAATTCTTTAAAGATACAGTGAACACAAAATCGATCTTGCTATAGTAATGCAAGAGGTCACAGTTCAAGGATGGTACGACCTGGATCTACGTCCATACAGCTATTAGTCATCCTTGACCCTTCTTGTGTTAGAAATTTAATCACATTAATAAAGTCAAAAATTTTATTTTTCAAATGCAGTTCAATGATTTCAACAATCCTTTATGCAAAATCTCACCAATCCTCTAAAGAATGGACAAAATTGAGCTTAACTATGTTTTAAGTATTCATAGAATATTTCATATCATAGTAGAAAAAGTAATTTTCCACAAGGAGTAAAGAGACCTGTATTATAGTTCAAACCCTTTAAAATGAACGTGTGCAATACACTGTAATATAACACAGTCTTTGTGGGAGGGCTGAGAGAGAACAGCAGCTCAGTTTTCCTCAGCAAATTATGTGAGCTAGTCTTTTAAATTTACAGTTCTTATTGGCATTTAGAACTTACAATTTTTAATTCAGGGCTCAGGTATGTGGTCTTGCGATTCAAAGAGTTAGCATCTCTGATATTTAAGAGCAATGCTTCTATTTTAACATAACATGTGTTAAAGAGAAAAAACAAAAGCCAAACTGCTATTTGAAACTCATGCTCCTAGTGATAAAAATATAAAAGGTCTATGCATCCTAAAGAATTACCTCCTAATATTTTTATGTTTTAAAATATAGTACCTACATGTTTCTTTCACATTCATACTTGCCTTGGCAATTTTACATCTGTATAAACCTTATAATTATTCTTTTATAAATATAAATAAAATGCTTATGAAATGTGGGCAAATATATTACCACTCACATAACCCACCCAGATTCTCAGTTTCACTTAAATATTTCACAAACTTTAACAGAGGCAAATCTGTTACTGTACAGTAACACATTGCTACATCTGATGGTACCTACTAATACGTAATTTCAACTTCAGCAAAGAAAACCTTTATTATAATGTAAAACACAATATCTTAATTTTGTAAGGTATAAAAATAGACATTAAATTAGGAGAAATTCAATATTTGCCTACAAATATTCATTACCTAGTAAGTTGTAAAAATTTAGTGTTCCTTCAGATAAGCCCTTCAAGTGGATTTTCAAGATTTTCCCTGATGATCAGTTTAAAGGCACTAAGACTATAAGCTTAAGCAAAAGTCTTCACACACAGTGAAAACAAGCCAAACATAAGGCTATGTAGCACAACTATAAATAGCTAAGATATTTTAAAGGAGGAAAGCACAATTCCAAGTTTTAGTATTAGAAAAGTATGCAGGGTTTTTACATGCTATCCATGTGTGCCAGTTAGATCCACATTTTAACTTTGAAAAATGGCAAACCACTTACCTCCTGCAGAAAAGTAAATGCAGGAAAATGAGAATTTAATGAATGGTCTGACCATTTTCTAAGTCTAAAAATCAAAAGTTTTCCCAGTATGTTCCATATAGATTTCACGCTGCAATGAAGGGCACTAATATTACAGAAGCTGACTCTCTGTACTCAAGGAGAAGAACTCGATGGAGGAGTCTACTTGACTGATTGCAGACGCTGGACATTTACCGGTGCAGGCTCTTCCTCCGATTCCAAGCTTTATGAAACTGTCCACTAGAGAAGATTAAAGTAGAGACAAAAGAGTATGTTGTATTCAAAGTTATATAACAATATTCCAATGAGCAAACAGGTTAAAAGAAAAATAGGGGATTTAGAGACAGATTTTTTTTTTTTTTTTGTGAATAGCAGCTAATAACAACATTGAACACCACAGTCCAAAGTCTGAAACAATATGGCTTAACACCAGGGAGACACAGAATCTGGACAGACTGGCGGGTAGCCGCAGCAGTCTCTGTGTGGCCTTGGCCAGATCCAGCTGAGAAACCAGACCCTGCTTTCTCAGGAATAACTACAGCATGTGCTGGGAATGTGACACCCTAAAGGGGGGTCCTGGCCAGAGCTCGGCTCAGTCCCAGCCCCTCACACAGACATGCCGCCCTTCAGTGCTTTAATCCCATGAGCCACCAGTTGCCAAATATCCAGTAATCACTAAAGGAAGACAAAAAACACTACTGAACACAAGTAATATGTAATAAAAGCACACAACAGAAATGAAGGAATTGCTATTTGAGCCAGGGAGCCAAGAAATGGTAGTACTTATTAAATAATAGTGTGACGTCTTTTCCTTTATCCAGTTGAAAAAATATGCCACTTGTTGCTTTCTTTAGCCAAATCTATTAAATATGTGATAGAAGATTTTGATAGAGCCACTGAGAAGGACTGCTGATATTTAGGTCCCTTGAGTAATGCTTTCAAAGTACAACCAAAAAATATTTGGTGTTATATATTTTTTCAAAACAGCTATACTGTATTTGAGTAAAAGCAAAGGGTTAATCTAAGTAAACTCGGTGTTCTTAACACAGGATTTCTCAGATGCTTAAATACTGTATCCTTTTTATATGTATGAAGGGGATACTGTCTAAAACATACTATTTTCTTTTTTTTTTTTTTTTTGTTTGTTTGTTTTTGTTTTTTTTGTGGTGCCGGGGATCGAACTCAGGCCCTTGTGCTTGCAAGGCAAGCACTCTAATCACCAAGCTAAATCCCCAGCCCCAACATACTATTTTCAAGATATATACTATTCAGGATTTTTAAACTTTGCTTTTTGTTACCACTGGACTCTCCTGTCTACAACATACCATGGTGAGCTTAAAATGCCTGAGAGCTAAAATCCAACCTGGCAGACTCTGAGTGGCAGGAAGGGGCCAGTTTTGTTTTTTTCCCCCTTAAGCTCCCCTGACCTGCCGTGTGGCAGCTGAGAGCCGCTACCCCAGCGCTGTTGTGTCCAGCGCAGACTGGACTCTGCCTCCTGGTGCGGCCCCCACATGACCGTTACAGCTGTGGCAATTATGCTGCGATGTGGCAAAGCCGATGAGGGGAAGACAATGTGAATGGCACCAAAACGGGGGCTGGGGACTGAGCTCAGTGCTAGAGTGCTTACCTAGCAAGCAAAAGGCTGAGTTCGATCCCCAGTAACCACCCCCCCAAAATACATATATGAATGACTGAAATTGAGGACACTGTCCCTTTCACAAGTGTATTTCCTTCAGAAAAGTCTTTCTTTTAAAAAATGGACCAAGATGGGGGTGTGGATGTGACTCAGCGATAGACTCTTGCTTAGCAGGCACACGGCACTGGGTCCAATCCCCAGCACCACGAGAAACAAGGAAGAACAATGAAGACTAATATCTGAATTTCATCTTCCTGAGCTATAACGTGTAAAATAAAACCTTTTTTGTCCCACTAGACAGTCAAGATTGCTTCATTTGTCTACCATTATATAACCAGTGCCCAGTTCTGTGACAGAGACATTGCAAAGAATGTGTGTTCCACTCCACCTATACAGCCGATGGCCCAGGTTTACATTCATATTGCCATGACAATGAGAATGGAAAGATCAAGGACCTCAAATCATGGAGTGAAAACATTTAAGCTATAAAGCAGAATTTACAGAGCAATCCAGTAATTGTCCAGGTGTAAATGGAGATTAGAAGTGATGTATATCAGAATGACACTGAATGTGGGTGATTTTTACATTCTTTACATTTTCTCATTCTACTTGAGTTTCTGACATATTTAAGATTAGTAATGCCACGCATGGTGACACATGCCTGTAATCCCAGCATGTGGGAGGCTGAGGCAGGAGGACCGACAGTTGTGAATTCATAGCCAGCCTGAAATACATAGTAAGACTCTGTCTCAAAAAACAAAGAAAAACAAAGATTAGTAATAAATGCTAAAGTATTAAAATGTGTTAATTAGAAAAAAATCAATAATTTTCACTTCAGAAAAAAAGCAAATCTATCCCAATGAATGATAAATAAATGGACATTTTTCTAAACTATTTACTAAAATTTTCTCACAATGAATTTCCAGAGAAAATTATCGAATGGATTGCTACTTGTGTTTTCAAAACTTCCAGTTACATCAGACCTCAAATTTTAATACTTACTCTAAGTCCACCTGCTGGTGGAGGCCCAGATGTAGCAATTTGTTTTTCTATCTTTTCCTTTTTCTTTCTCTTTTCTTCCACAGATCGAACATCTAAAATCCCCCGAGATGCGGCCTTTAAGAAATTTGATGAAGAGTACAAAAAAATAAATAAATAACAAATTGGCATCCAGTGTCCAGAAATGGTTTGTTTTTGCTTTTAGGTTTGTCTTAGGCTTGTCCTTGGGGAGTTGCCTTATTTTGGTAAGAGAGTATTTCCACAGCAGCCTTATGAAAATACACTGTCATTTCTTCACTGGATATTTTGCAACCATACAAAAATCTTCCCTAAACTTATTTCACATTTAGCAGTGTTTCACAAGACATAGGGATTTTATCCCAAGGAAGCGTATTATTACAAGAGGATCCTAAATCGCAGAAAACACCTTTACACCAATTTTCATACATTAAATGACAAAAACACATTAAAGCAACTTATGGAACATGGGAATCATATTGAAAATGGGCATTTTTAAATACTGTTTAGGATCTCAGACACCATTTACACTAGAGAATACTACTAGTGATAGTTATGGAGAGTAAAGTAGAAATCTAATTATCTAAATCAGCACAATTTTATTTTTAATCTCACCTCCTTCTGTCTTCTCTCTGCAGCTTCTGCAAGCTTTGCTCTTTTCTCTTCCTAAAGAAAACAGTAATAAACGCTTCAGAATAAAACAAACATTCTTCTGCATAAATTATCTTGTAGGTATCCTAACAATATAACCTATATCTTCGAGGTAATGTAACAGTTTTTCAGGCTGCTTATCAGGGCCAGAAGCGGCAGACTGAGGGAGGGCGAGGCCTTAACAAATGCTGGCAGGCTGCGTTTCATCGCAGGAGAGATAAAGGAAATTAATAACACTTAAAAGAAACAGCAGCAACAAACTCGAACCTTCTGCAAAGTGTTTTAAATGGACAGTTCCCTGTAAGGACACTAATGTACAGACACCGCCAACAGAAAACCTGTAATGCTGGCCCAAGACCTTCCACAAGGACGTCACTATTAGAGTTGGGTGTGGTTATATGTGCTTGTAGTCTCAATCTGGAGGCTGAGCCAGGAGCATTACTGGAGCCCAGGAGTTCAGCTCTCGGCCTGGGCAACATAGCAGGATTGCCCAACAAAACAGAACAACACACACCACTATTAGAACAATCATAAAATATCCAAGTTTCTGAATTTCATTCCACAAACCAATATATCTTCAAATTAGCACATGCGAGGACACATACATACATATATATGTATATAAAGATGAAGTACGCAATGATCTATTTGCTTTCCTTTTTTAAAACTGGGCTTACAAACGACCAGAGTAATAAATAAATAGCATTCTCTTGGGTGTTAACAGCAGTGTTAATATTTCCTTTGTTTTCCACACCACGCCGGCCAAATTATGGGGCACCACCAGGCCTTAGGAACGTCCTAGGTGTTGGGAATACAGCAGTAGGGAAAAATAAAAAATAAAAACAACACAGATAAATGCGTCCACCCACGGAAATGCAAATTCCAAGGAGGACACAGCAGCAAATAAAATCGAGTGAGTAAAGAGGGCAGCGTGCTCGGAGCAGCAGGGTGGATGCGGGGAGGCGGGCGGTGCGCAGGACAGTCGGGGTCAGGGTGAGTGTCACAGGGGCGCACGGCGACACCAGTCTTGTGCTTATCGGGCCAGAAGCGGCAGCCTGAGGGCGGGCGGGGCCTTAACCAACGCTGGCAGGCTGCGCTTCACTGGCCGCGAGATAAAGGAAATTCATAGCAATTAAAAGCAACAGCAGCGACAAACTCGAATCTTCCACAGCGTGTTTTAAGTTGACAGCTCCCTGTAAGGACGCTGAAGTACAGACCCCGCCGACAGACAACTGCGCAACGCCGACACCGACCGCCCCCGCGTCTCCCGGGAAAGCCGCCTGCAGGCGCCTCGCGGCTTCCGGCTCGCGGCCGGCCCGGGGCGCAGCGCGAGGCGCGCTCGAGCCCGGCACCTGCACACACGCACGCGCACCACGTCCGCCGCGGGGCACGCGAAAGCAAGTCCGGCCGGCGCCCGACGCTTCGGCTCGGTGGCGCGCTCCGCGTTGGAGAAAACACTCGCTCTTCCAAAGGAAGGCGCCGCCCAGTGAGAAGCGCGACCGGCAGTCCCGGCCCGGAGCGACTCCCCGGCCCCGCCCGCCCCGCCCGCGGCCCACTCACCGGGCTGGGCGACGGGGGCGCCGCCTCGCCGGGGCAGGGGAAGCACAGCCCCATCGGGCCCGCCGGACGACGGCGCCCGGGCCGGGCCGCCCGCAGCGGGGCGCAGGGAGCCAGCCGCCGCTCGCCCGCCTTCCGTCGCCGCGTCGCGTCGGAGGGCCCTGTGGCCCCGCCCGCGCGCACCGCGGCCCCGCCCCCGAGACAATAGCCAATCCGCACGTACGTATCCCCGGCCCCGCCCCTGAGACGGCCCCCTTTCCACAGACTGCGGCTGCGCACCGCCCCGCCCCGCCCCGGGCCTTGGGCTGCAGGTGGCCGCAGAACACCTGCGCCAGCAGGAGCCGCAGAGCCGGAAGGCCGGTCTGGCTGACGGAAGCTCTTCCCGCTCCTCTCCTCTGCTCCCTGATCGATGTCCTGCAGTAGTCTGGAGTTTTTGCTGCTTCTTTGACGGGCTGGGGCTGTGACCTGAAAGAAACTAAAGCCAAACTTGCAGGCCGGCATCAGTGGAGAGGGCATCCAGCCTCACGGATGCACCGTAGAGGACACGTGCACCGCTTTCTGATATTTGGGACTCAGTTATTCCTCCTGGGACAATAACACTTTCATGTGTTCGGAGATAGTTTACTCTGCTGCTTCTCAGATTGTAGTAAGCATACGGATCACCTGGGAGTGTGGTTAAACTGCAGACGCTGATTTCGCTGAAGCCTGAAATCTATTTCTAGTGAGTTCACAGGTAATCCCCAAGTTACCGGTCTCCTCTCCGTGCTGGGCCGTCTGTTTAATTTGTCCTTGAGTTCTATTAGCTAAAGCTGCTTGTTGGGAAATTTTCAGACACTACAAAGATGTAGGATGGGAAGTGACAGTTAATGTCTCAGAAACCAGGCAACAGTTTGTGGATATTCTTACAGGTTATTATATGTGTATAATTTACACGTAACAGCCACAATTCTATAATTCACCACGAGGTTTTCCTAAATATGCTCATCTGTGTAATCATTCCCACATTCCAGATAACAAAAGATGGCTAACAGTTCTCAGATTCGTCCCCAATCTTCTCTACTTGGACCAGCAACCACTGATGTCTTTAATGTCTTCCACCTAAATGGTGAGTTTTAAATACGGTCTAATATTTTTGAGATTCTTTCATCTTATTACTTGAAGCAGTGTTTTATTCATTTTTAATAGTTTTGAAGTCGCTTAACTTCCATTCAGGAATGTATTTTACATTCCTATGAGATAAAAATGTGTTTATCCCTCATTATTGTCATCCTTGCTATTTTCAAATTTTACCAATTAATGAGTTTGTAGGATTGGCATTTTATTGTGGTTTTATTTTTATTCATTTTATTGAGGTATAAAATGCAATTAAGGCACCCATCTTGGGTGTAATGTTAATGACCAAAACAACCTTAGTGGTTCCATCAGTTGAAACAAATTTTGAGAGTTTTCTGCCTGATTATTTGCCTTTGGCCTCCCTATTTTTAGATCATTTGCATCTGAAAATGTGTAATTGTAAATTCTCCACGTCTCCTTCTTGCTTCTGTATGGTTTTTACAAAAAGTTTTAAGGTTTCATTTTTATTGCTCTGGAGCATCTTTTCCACGGTGTTTCTGCGGTATAAAACTTGGGAGAAAAAAAAAAAAAAGAATTTAGGAGAAACTCCCTCCAGAGTAGATGTGTTTACTGTCCAGAGTAATAGAGATGATGTCTCTCTCCAGAGCAGAAGTTGAGCGGGTTTGCTAGGAGCCTGTTACTTAAAATAGGAACTACCTGACCTCTGGCACAAAACTCTTGTGCCCACAAGATCTGACAGGCCACACATCTGCCTCGCCCTCAGGGGACGGAGAGACAGAACACAAACCTGCATCGGATGCTGCTTGCTGTGCCAGGAATCATAAAATTATTTCCTCTACCTGGCAGTCTTTTTGTCTTTTGCCAGCATCTATGAAACTATGAAACATTTTGAAATATTTAAATTTTTTTCCATAGTAATTGGAGAAGAACCTCAAACCTGAAATAATTTTCTATTTTTGCACATGTATCATTTCCAGAGCTCTTTATTGTTTTGTGTAGATCCAAAAAATTATTATCACTTTTCTTTCACCTAAAGAACTTCTTCCTCCAGGTCCACTAGTGATCAATTATTTGGGCTTTTGTGTTTTGAAAAAGCAATCTCTGGTTTTTGTCTTCAGTTTTGAAGGATATTTTGCTTCCTAAAACCTTAAGTTGACATATAAAACTTTAAGTTGGTCCTGTGACTTCTTCAGAGACGTCATCTCATTGCCTCCTGGTCTGCATGACTTCCAGTGTGTGGTGTCCGTATCTGTTTCTCAGTGTTTACTGGGACCACCCCCCTGACTCCTGTGTCTTTTTTTTTTTTTCCCTACAGTGTTTTTCAGAAATTTCATTATGGAGTAATTTGGGAGGGATTGGCCTTCAGTTTGCTTGGTGTCATTAAAGTCTTCAGATATGTGGGTTTAGTTTTCATTATATTTGGAGACATTTTGGAAGTGTTACTTTCATTCCCATCCCCCCCATTCGGACATGCTCAAGTATTCTTGTTCCTCTACAGGATGTGGTGTTAAAGGCCAGCGAGACTCTGTTTTCCCATTATTTTTCTGAGTCTTTCCATTTGCATTGCTTCTGTGCCTGTATCTTCTATGTCTTCAATTTCCATCCTTTATGCTTTTATTCTAATATGTTGTTCATTTCCTGTAGTAAATTTTTAAATATTAGGTATCTTTCACTTAATTCTTTTTAATGCCTTTCAGTTCCCTCTTTGCGTTTGTGGTTTACATTGTTGATGACAGATAATATATTTATTTTTTCTAATTCTATCTTCTCATTAATTTCTGTTCCTGTGACTCAATTTTCCCCGATTGTGTGATTCAGTTTTTGGCACCTGGGCATGCATAGTAAGATATAGTATATGTTATGGGTCTGGATTTGTAGTTTCCACCAAAGTGTTGGCCTTTGCCCTGGTGGGCACTTATTTGTGGGTAAGTCTGATCACAGTAGTCTCCTCTTGTTCGCAGTTTTACATATCACAATTTCTGTTACCCATACTCAGCCTTGCTCTGAAAATATTAATAGTTGTCTTGACTCTTCAAGAAAGGTCATTTTTGTGTAACTTTTTCAGGTAAATTGTTATGTTCTCTTTTATTGTTATTATTGCAAAGCTCTTACTGTAATTTATAAACTTTATCATGTGAATGTATGTCTGAAAAAGTTTATATAGGATTCAGTATTAAATGTAGTTTCTGGCATCCACTGATGTATCTCCGTTGGGTAAGGAAAGACTATTCTGTTTCAAAGTTGTTGAGCTTCCTTGGGCTGGTCCTAGAGAGATATTTTTGTGGAAGTAATTTAGGCTATGACTGGTCCTCTGATGTCACTGCTAAATGTCCCAAATGATAAACAGGGTCTCTGTGTGCTGTCTGGTTGATACTCAAACATCCATTTCTGTTAGGTGTGAGTGCTGGCGATTGGTCAGGTTGTAACCGGCCAGTCCTTGACCCTATGCATGGGCAGCTTAGTGTTCGGCAAAGACTCCAGGCAAACAATGTGAAGATCAATAAAGTGTTTTTCAAAGACTTCACTCTCTATAATTCTTCTCTACAACTTCCAGCTGAATGAGACTTCTTCACGTTTTATCTCTGTTCCACAACTCACCTTTAGCTTGGGAAAATTAGCCTGTTCTGCTTAGGGTGTCCCTGGCCTCATGATAGAGAATCCTCCTCCGGGCAGGAAACGGCATAACTACCATGGGACCCGCCTTCATTATTTCTCTTGTCTCAAAGACCACACTTATTCTTTTTAATTTGTTCAATTTCTGAAAACTTATCTTTAATATTTTGTCTTATATTCTAGTGATTTTACAGTGGACCGTATTCTTGGTACTTTCATCATTTTTAATAGCAGAATTCTCTGTACTTCACTTTAAATTGAACATTGGACAATGCACATCAGTTACCAGAAACACTATATTGGGTTTTGGATTTAGCTCAGTGGTGGAGTGCTTACCTAGCAAGCGCAAGGCCCTGAGTTCAATCCCCAGCACCCCCCCCCAAAAAAAAAGCCCCACTACATCAATCTAATAGTTGGTAGTTCTTTAATTTGGAAAACAATTGTGATTATCCCATTTGCAACTTGGAAATCCTTATGTAATTAAGCACGCATTTCAGAAAGACAGAGATCATTTATGTTATACACAAAATTAAAATTTTAATCCAATGTCCAACTTTTATCTTAATGGAAATTATACACCATTTTTATTTACAATATCAACACATAATAGAGGCCTTAGTTATATGAAAACTCTCTGCTAGGACTGTTTAAAATATTTTACCACAAGTCATTATGACTATGCAACAGAAATCTATTTTATTAAGCATAAATCGTAATATTTAAATAAGTCAGTTGCAAAACTGTAAACGTGAGGAGTATATTCTTTTCAACAACATATATGTGTCTTTTGACTATAAATATATCTATAAATAAATAAAAAATAGATATATATGTAGTTGAAAAAACAACCTCAAATTTACCATGGAAAAGAAAGAGGTAGTGATGTGTGGTATTTAATAAAATTTGAGGGACTTTAGCTTGGTTGTACTGGGTTTATTTTGCTGAAATGGCAGAGTGTTCCTTTTATTTTTCAATGAAGTCAAATCATGATGTGCCACTTGATGTTAAAAAGCCACGTATTTTGCTTTGGAACATGGTTTCTTCCATATAGACAACCAGCCTTATCAAGATGGCCACTAGAAAAAAAATTAAAAGACAGAGATAAAAGAAATTCCATTAAAATGCAGTATACAGGGAAAGCTCACACGACTATGAATTATCTAGAGAAACCTCTCAAGATGAAGCCTTTTATGCAAATAGTATTGCATATAACAATCTTTAGTAGCTACAAATGCTACTCTTTTTTTATTAGAACATGTTTCCAATACATAACAACTATTTTCTTTATGGAACTTTGGTACACATACATGACACATCTTACTTCTTTTTTACATCTCCTTGTCCCTCTTTCCTCCTCTCCCTCCATCTCTTGATCCCTTCCCCATTTGCAGTAGACCTAGCTCCATTTCCACTTATCTACCTTTTATTTTACTCTTTATATTACTTATACTTTGGATTTCTCCTGAGAGAAATCATATGGTATTTAAGCTTGTGTGTCTAATTTATTTCACTTAAAATTATTTTTTCAAGATATATCCAGCTGGGGATTTAGCTTAGTGGTTAGAGTGCTTGCCTAGCAAGCACAAGGCCCTGGGTTCAATCCCCAGCACCAAAAAAAAAAAAAAAAAAAAAAGAAAAAACAACAACAATGTATCCATTTTCCTATAAATGACTCATTTATCTTTCTTTATAGCAGAGTAGTACTCCATTGTGTATAAATACTACATTTTCTTTATCCATTTGATAAACATTTATGCTGCTTTTAAGATTTAGCTATAATGAATTGTATTGCTATAAAAATGGGTATGCATGTACCACTGTAATATGGTGTCTTTACCTCTTCCATGAAAATACCTAGCAGGGGAATAACTGGATGGAATGGAATGTTGAGTTTTGGTTTTTGGAGGAATCTCTGTTCTGTTTCTCTAATGTTTTTACTAGTTTACATTCCCATCAATAACACTCCTTTTTCACCACAGCCTCACCGATATTAGTTATTATTTGATTTCTTGATGATGGCCATGCTTTCTGGAGTAAGATGGACTCTCAGTCTTCTTTTCATTTGCACTTCACTTATGGCCAGTAATGTTGAACACTTTTCATATATTTATGGGCCATTTACATTTCTTCTTCTGAGAAATGCTATTCTGAATTTAAGTAAGGTCATATTCAGATAAAAGCCAGGAAACATTTTCATTAAAGAAATCCTATCTGAACATGGATATGATAAAGATTTTTTTCCCCTGTGAGTCAGACTAGCGTAGGAAAAGGTGCTCAATATTGTTATGCCATCAGGGAATTGAAAATTAAAACAATGTGATACCATTACATACCGATAAGTAAGACTAAAATCCAAAAACACTTACAGTGTCAAATGCTGATGAGAATATGGCACAACACAAAGTTTCATTCATTGCTGGAGTTAATGCTAAATGATACACTTATTTTGTAAGATAGTTTAGGAATTTCTTTTTTGGTGGGGCAGGGGTGCTGAGAACTGAACTCAGAGCCTTGCACTTGCTAGTCAAGCACTCTACCACTTGAGCTAAATCCCCAGCCCCAGTTTAGGGATTTCTTACAATGCTAAGCATAGTCTTAAAACACGATGCAGCAAAATAAATCCAAGGCATTTACTTAAGAGTTGAAATGTATGGCCACGCAAATGTCTGCAAATAAATGTTTGTAACAGTCTTTTTCAAGACTGCTAAAAGTTGGAAGTGACCAAGATATCATTCATGTCATGAATGAATTGTACATCCATAAAATGAAGCAATTTTTAGTGATAAAAAGAACTCTGTTATTAGAAACACTAAATTTACTGGAGAATAGAATAGGAAGAACCCTCGAAGACATAGGGGTAGAGAAAAAATTTATGAACAGAACCCAGACTGCACAGGAAACAATACAAAGAATCAGTGCTTGGGACCGCATGCTATTAAAAAGCTTTTGCACAGCAAAAGAAATCACCAATAGAGCAGGACGAAAACCCACAGACTGGGAAAAAATTTTTGCTAGCTATTCATCAGACAAAGGTCTAACATATAGAATATACAAAGAATTCAAAAAAATTAAACCTCTCAAATTTAAAGACCCAATCCAAAAATGGGCAACTGAAATGAATAAACATTTCTCACATGAAGAAATAAAAATGGCAAATAAGTATATGAAAAAATGTTCAACATCACTAGTCATCTGAGAGATGCAAATCAAAACAACGTTAAGATTCTACCTCACTCCAGAAAGAACCGCGTATATGGAAAAATCGACCAATAACAAATGCTGGAGGGGCTGTGGGGAAAAAGGAACTCTCCTCCACTGTTAGTGGGAATATAGACTGGTCCAGCCACTGTGGAAATCAATATGGAGATTCCTCAAAAAACTACAACTGGAGGTTCCATTTGACCCAGCTATTCCTCTACTGGGGATCTTCCCGGACGAATTAAAATCGTCATACCACAGGGATATATGCACAACCATGTTCATAGCAACACAATTTGTAATAGCTAAGTCTTGGAAACAACCTAAATGCCCAACAACCAATGAATGGCTAAAGAAAATGTGGTTTTTCTACACAATGGAGTACTACACTGCCATAAAAAAGGATAAACTAGAGTCATTCGTACATAAATGGATGTTCCTTGAGAACATACTTTTAAGTGAAATAAATCAGACACTCATGAGTACACATTGAATTGTTTCTCTGATATGAGAAACTATAAGTGTAAATAAGGACAAAGAAGTGTAATAAATATTCTATAAAAAGAAGATAATATACAAAGGAGAGGAGTACTAGAAAGAAAGAAGGGGGAAAAGCAGAAAGGCAACAAAGGAAGGAAAAGGGAAAGGGAAAATATGGAAAATTATGAATGAATCTGCTGTAAATGGGGAGGGAAGGAACAGAGGGGAGGGGTGGGGAAGAGGGGGGAGAACCAAGATGCATCATGACCATTGTATGTAAAATGTACCAATACATGTTCTTTGTTTAAAATTAAAAAATAAAAAGAACTCTGTTATTGAGCCATGAAAGATATAGAAGAACCATAAATGAGTTATTAAGTGAAAGAAGCCTGTCTGAGAAGGCTGCATATTGTATAATTTCTGTAATGTGACAATCTAGACATGGACAAAGTAGACAGAAAATAAAATGATCAGTAGTTGCCAGAGGTTTGAGAGAGGCAAAGGAGAAGAGAGATGAATAGGTGATGTACAAAGGGGGTAGGGCAACGAAACTATTGTGTGATATTGTAATGGTGGATGCAAGACATTGGATGAATCTATCAAAATCCCTAGCATCATAGGACCCACAAACAGAGAACCCTAATGCAAACTATGTGCTTCAGTTAACAGTAATGATAATAGTCCGTCAACTGTAAGAAATATATCACCACAATATAAAATATCAATAAAAGGGACACTTGTGGGAGGAAGAGAAAGAAGATACGGGATGTCTCTAGTTTCTGCTCAATTTTTCTGTATGCCTAAATGAAGGTGCACTAAAAGAAAGTCCATTAATTAAAAGAGCATGAGAACAGTTTTGAGGGTGATACATAAGTCTTTGGTTGTGATAATGTTTCTTCAGTGTACACACATGTCAAATCGTGAAAGGTAGACTTTAAATATGTGCATGTGATTATGTGCTAATGATACTTCAAAGGAGCTGAGAAACTGGCTGGGTGTCTGAGGATAGGAGATGCGAGCAGGATCCTGGAGATTGGCTGGAGGAGGTCAGGGTTCATCAGTAGACTGAGAGAGGAATGGATTTTTACCCTGCGGAAATGTCAGACATCGGAGGAAAGTAATAGTTGTCCTTAATTATCTGAAGGACCTTCAAGTATAAGTGCTGCGGGATTTACATGTAGCTACAAGAAATATAATTTAATACCATTTGTAAAAGGCTCATGGACACAGCATGATGTATCACGTGTTTTAAATCCTCAACAACAATGGAGTGAATTGTGATTGTTGTAGAGTTTTCTGATATTTCATGTGGTGAACCCTGAGCTAAATAACTATTTGTCAGGAGATTTTAACATTTATTTCCCAAATAATATAATCCGAGAGATTGAAATGAATAGACTTGGACAGTACATCAACATGGCGAAAACAACAACCGGAATCTAACGCAATATGGTTTCAAAGATCACAGTACTTTTTCTCTAAACCACGTGACCTTGGGGGACAACTGGAAGGGAGATTTAAATAACGAGGACTTGAGTAGATGAATTTTAAGGTACCTTCCCAGATGGATATTACACATTTCTCAAGGGAAAGGGGGGAAATAAAATTGAGAGTGAATGCTGCTACATTCAAAACAAGGCTGCCCGTCACAGTGAGGGCCTGTGGACCATCGCAGGGAAGACCTACCAGGAGCCCGGGTTCGGGAATGGGGGCGGGCCGCATAAACCGCTTGCTTAATTTCCTCTTCTCCTTCCTCAGGTTGCGCATGTGAACCACACGCTTCTCTGCAGACTAGGAGAATTAAAAGAAAAAAAACCAGATGATATTCTTTATCACATACACGTGTAAAACGCTGGTCGTATTTTTGTTTTGCATCAATGAAAGATAAACCCAATCAATAGGGGATTTGTATAGCTGACGGAAGAAAAACTCCTTTCCTTTGAGTGTGTGAGCTACAGATAAAAAGAACAAAACTTAGAGCATCAGCACACTTTTCAAAGGAGACTTCTTCTGATTCCCACTTCTATACTGTGTGTATTTCTACAAATCCAGATTTATGGATAGGTGTGCTTAATTTTGTTTTAACTATGATATTATTTAAAATATTCAAAGGGATTTCTTTACAGAAATAAGAAAATAAGTGCATTACTTATTCCTCCTCAGTGTTGCATTTCATATATGGCTTTTTATGTCTCCATTGTGTGGCATTGACGAGTAATAGGAGACCTAGGCGATTAACCTGGAGTGCTCTGAAGATAATAAAGTACAGTATTAAAAAGAGAATGTGAGGGTCGGACTTGGTGGCTCATGCCTATAGGCTAAGGCAAGAGGATCACTGCAAGTTCGAGGCCAGCCTGAACTACATAGTGAGTGGCTCTGGATCTAAATAAATAAATAATAATATGAAAAATGAGAACTCTTATTTACTGCCAACAGCAGTGTCAGTTAGTATAAGATGTTCAAAAATAAGGTGGCATTATTTTTAAAACGATGAAAAATTTGCTTTCCCTGTATTCTATATTTCACCCTGTCTAAATAGTCAAATGAACCTTTTGTACATGGAGAAAAAAGAAATATACTAGAATGTTCACAGTCCATCATAGGAAACTGTGGGACAAGCCAGTGCCCATGAATAAAAGATAAATGAACTGTGACATGTTCTATAATGAGATATTAAAAAGCAGTGAAAATAAAGGAAGTATAAGTATACCCAGCAATACAGGCTAACTTTAGGAAGCGATGTTGAGAAGAAAGTAAAACACATTAAATTTTGTATGGTGGCGAGATTATAAACTTAAAAGCAACCAAAACTCTAAACTACACTTATAGAGACACAAATATGACAAAACCATTAAAAGAAAGACACTGATATAAGTAAAATTCAAACAGTAATAACCTCTAAGAGAGATATAAGGAGTATAATAGAGGAAGTCCTGAGACAGGTTCAAGTGTACTGCAATGGTTTAATTCTTAAAGTGAAAGTATATTGGATTACTATATATTATATATTATAATGCAATACATATATTTTGTATGTATCAAATATTTAAAATGACAGCATAAATAATTTATCCTAATTAAGACCCTTTCCAGTAGTACTGTCAAGATCCCAGAGTTTCAAAAAAGATCACATAAGTATCTAATTAATAACAACGCGATACCCCAGGAACCATCACACGTAAAGGAATAAGAGTGTCGAAACAATTAGAATTTAGTTTATGTAAATATTACCTGTCTGGCAATGATGTCTGCTGGGTGAGGACGTCTTGGTCCTTCCTACATAATATGCAAAATTAAAATGCACACGTAAACACCTCGTAGTCAAAAGACAGCACAGAAATCGCTGCTTCTAACAGGAGGCTTATGCTACTTTTCAATTTATGCAATATGTGCATATTATCTCAACTACAAGAAGCAGGATAAAAACAAGAACAACCTAAGCTACAAGTTAAGTAGGAGAAGGGAAACAGCACGATGAGAAAAAAGAACCAGCTTTGAACTAAAATACAGGGGACAGATACAGTACTGCGATTTATTCTGCAGGGGAAGGCCGTACAAAATTTTTGTTTAAAAAATCACAGTCTTGCGGTGTTCGGTTTCGCGGTGCCCCCAGTTTTCCCTGAGTGGTCCAGTCTTCATCCGTCTTCCGAAGCCTGCCACATCTGGGGGGACTGGAGCGACCAGGCTCCCGGAGCGGGGCTCCCGCCTCTTACCTAGTTTCTAAATCACCCTTTAACCGCCCCCTTTTTGATCCACTCTTTCAACCTGGAGCTCCCAAACTCATCTCCGCCGCTCAGATCAGGCATCGGGTTAGGGGCCGCGCGACACTCACAGGGTAGACTTGGGCGGGTTCGTCGTCCCGAGCGCGCAGACACATGCTGCAGAGGCCCGCTCCCCCGCCGCCCGCCGCCCGCCGCCCGCCGCCCGGGACGCGGCCTCCCGGCCCTGCAGCCCGCCGCGCTCCCCATCACAATCGTCTTTGTTCCCCTGCGCCGCCCGCCCGCCCCTCCCGGTGTTGCCGGGGAGGCCGCGCCCCTCCCCGCGCCCAGAGTGTGCCAGCCCTGAATGTCAGCGGCCTTAATTCCTCGCTCCTCTTGCTCAGAAAACCACGGAACACCCATTTCGCCTCTTCTTGTCTCCATCGCTATTCTCCTTGGAGCTCCAGCGTTTATCACTCTGGCCTTTAGTCCTCAGCCTTCTCAGTTCTATCTCCCCCGTCTATCCTCAGTGCTGGAAGTGGGACTTTGGAGATCGTAGCAGTATTCATAATCCGAGGCTGTTGGGCTCCCCCCAAGGGAAATCAGGAAGGACAGACCTAACCTTACCCTCCAAGTGGGCCACATGTTAGCCTGCCTTTATTATTATTTTGCATCGCTCCGGTATATTGACGGTCTTCAAAAACAAAAACAAGTCATTAAGAATAGTTTTTCTATTTCATTTTCACTCTGGAAACCAGTCAGATTTGCTTTGTATTTATGTAAAATTAAATGAACACTGGCAGGGAGCTCCTCTTTGCTTTCCTAAATGAGAAATGATAAACTGGGACCCCAACATTGCTCGCCACTTCTTTTATGTGGCACTAGCTATGGCACCATGCAGTAGTTCCCTCAGATTGTCTTTCCTCTGAGATAA